>QVRM01006962.1:0-86442 GCA_003439945.1 Dermanyssus gallinae
ATTGAATTATTGGTACGACTTGCGACCAAATGATCTAATGTATTTAGCAAGTAGGCAGCCGACAATGATAAAGCTCTTAGAGAAGAAGCCTGCTACATGAATCTGCTGACTACGGACACCGGCGGGAGATGCCATCCGGAGAGCAGGCTAGTTTGGCTAACGGTAAGCAATCGAAGGCCGAGAGGTGGCCGACGGCAGAGCATGAGACAACACGATGAGTAGAACCCACCCAACGAGGGCGTATGTGCCCGCAAGGTACGGGAGGGCGTTGAAGTTCAAGCTGCACGTTCAAGTTTGGCCTACCGCTGTGGCTGGTTCGGTTCGTTCAGAGTCGAGGTTAGTGAATCGCTGCTTGAGAGGTCTACTCGGTAGGCAGGCAGCTAGATAATGTGGGTTGTCCGAACAGTTGCGTGTGCGTTGAATCTTGGGGCGAAGCCAACTTCGTGCATCTGCTTCTTCTCTCTTTTCGTCTCTCTAATTTACCACCGAGATTTTGGCTTCGCAGCGCGACGACGAACTCTGATAGGACACCAAGACGTCGATCTGTTTGTCGAGGGAAAAGTCCAACCAATTTGAGTCCCCAAAGAGAATCAAATTGGGGCGAAATTTGTCTACTAATGGCTGATGACTGATTAGTCAATTAGAAGAAGGCAGGATGGTACAAGCGTATAATTAGCATTCGAATACGTTCAGCAAGCAACGAGTAAATGCAGAGGCAGTCCTATCTACCAATAGGAATAATCGCCATCTTCCATTATCATGACGGCAACAACAATACATAACAACAACAACAACATCAATCACAGCATTACGAGCAACGACAAACGTGGCGTTCGCAGCAACAACAGCAGCAACTTGATAAGATTCGGTACGCTAACATTTATTTGCTTTAATGTAACTCTTTCTGCTGTTGTCTGCGCTGATGGCATTGTTCCGTGCTCATTCCGTTATTGTTGGTGTTGTTGTTATTGTTGTTGCTATCGTCTTTACTGTCTTTCTTATGATTGTTGTCGTCCTTCCTAAGACATGCGTCTGCGTTGATGGCCATGTTGTTGCGGTTGCTATTGCTTCTCGTTGGTACGGTCGCTACTCTATTTGACATGACAACCGCTGTAGTTTTTGGTGGCTTCATCTGTATTACGAATGAATTCGTTTGGCACTGAAATGAACGTTAGCATACAAACTGCGTCTTGTTGATCCCCCTTGGAAGTTACTTGCATTTTTCTTTTTTCATACATGCCGAACATTGATCAACCTCTCGCGCCTGAAACAGGAAAGCCAGAAGATATAGGGTGTCGCAGTGGCTGTAACAGAAAGAAGACTGTGCGCGTCGCTTCAGTCTCATTCCATAAAGCCACTCCAGAGGGTGTTCACAACGAAAGGCTTTACTAGCACACGAACCTTCCTAGTTCAAAAAGAAGCATTCATTCGACGGGTAGTGGAGCAAGCTGTCCTAAAAATGCCGGCACATTGGGCTTTACCGCCTGCTACCGCACAACCAATATACGAGTAAATAGAAATGAAAAACATAACGACATCCGATGATAGCAGGGATCCTGTCAGTGCTGGATGATTTCACAGAGATTTCGTCGCTTGTCTGGCCGCAGCAAGCAATATTCAGTTTCCATGACAAAAAATAAGAACAACAACAAGACCAGTAACAACAACAAAAAAGCATAACATAAAAACAACAAAAAACACAACAGCAGCATAGTTTCTGCCGCACGTTATTTAGCCGACTACGCGCTGTACAAGGTAGGAGGTCCTCAGAAAAATCAAATGAGATTCGACTCGGCGGCCTTCAAGCCAAAAACATGCTTGCTGGACTATTCCTCGGCACAAACTGTAAAATGTAAGATATCTGTATTTTTCGTGTTATTTTTTCTCTCTTTTTTTCGTTCGTTTGTTGGCTTGTATTCGTTCTCGCCTGCTTGCACAGAACCATGGCCTTACAGCGCGCCCTCCTGGTGCGATGTTGCGCTGTCGAATAACGCGTCACGAAAAGTGGATATCTGTCTATCTACCATATTTAAGCCAATTTGTCGCCGCAAGTGCCGTTGTCAAGTGTCACCAGCGTCTAGCTCGCCAACGCTTGCCGTCAGCGTTCTTCTTCCAATGCCGAAACTCTATGCCGGACGTTGGAGATCTTGAAGTCAACAGAAAAAATAATACCAGGATGACAAGCGATTCGACTTCTTCGTGTGTGACGAATAACATCCCATACACAACAACGGGATGATGATGACTATCCGACAGCGCCAATATTGTAAAAGTAACAACATGTGTTGTTATTGCCACAATATGTGTGAAAATAGTTACGTAACCTATGTAGCAACAACATCGAAAACAACAACAAACACCATTACAACGAAAACATTAACGGCAACACCAACAGAACACGCAGCAACAACAATAAGAGCAACCATACAACAGTACTGTTTATAGCAGCACGTCCTGCTTTTATGCATAGAGTTGACGGCCAGCTAACTAGTCATGTATTACTGCCGTTTCTATTCACCATTATCGTTAATCATGAATATATTTACGCTCAAGACCCTGGAAACACTCAGAGCATACGTGCAACGCAGATAAACGCGAAATTAAAATGTTGTGACTTAAGTTACACCAAGAATCTCGCTTTCGTTAGCAGCAGAGAAAACGACCGCTACTTATTACAATTGGATGTTCCCATACCCCTTTATCAAGGGGTTAATAAAGGCAATATAGAAATAAAATTATAATTAAATCAACTAATCATCATTACTGTGACTATTATTGTCACGCTGCTTCATTCATTTTTCATTCATTTTCTTCACTGATTTCGATTGTACTTCGAAGTACTTTAACCTAACTCTGTAAATGTCAGGAAAAATTGTTCCGAAGTGGTCACATGCTCTGCGCACTGTGATCGGACCCGCGAATCCTTCTAGCGTCAGACCGCCTTCCGCGGTTTCTTTG
Source organism: Dermanyssus gallinae (assembly GCA_003439945.1). Classification (NCBI taxonomy): domain Eukaryota; kingdom Metazoa; phylum Arthropoda; class Arachnida; order Mesostigmata; family Dermanyssidae; genus Dermanyssus; species Dermanyssus gallinae. The sequence goes on from QVRM01006962.1 coordinate 2,959, forward strand.
CTTATTCCTTTCTGTCAAAAACTACGTTGACTTATCCACGACTACTGAGACAGGACAACGTTTGCAAAATTGTAACCCATAGCATGGAACAGTACCTTGTGATCACCATCTTGCGTCATAGGCGGTCGTTTCCTTTGACTGTAGTTGGAGACCTTGTAGCACACGAGTTCAGTATATGCGATATGGCTACGGCTATACAATGCACAAGCCTGCAAGAAACTACTCAATCTGTGACGATTGATCACTATTGTCGTTCCTATTCAATTATGATGCACGTACGCAAATAAATAGACTCGCTGTAGCATAACGTGCGCCGCGTTGAACGCCAACGACATTGGTGACGCGTATGGTGGGCAAAATTTGTTAACGAAGCAGGCATGTGTGTGTGTTAACGGGTGATCTGTGTTATAAAAGAAACACCTCAAGTTTAACTGCTTACACGGTGAAACAGAGCCTGTCTACAACGATTATGCGACATGTCAATGCACGTATAAGATAAATAAGTTTAACTAACGCAAGTTAGGACGAAAAGTCGTGCTTAAGAAATACCAAGTGGACTTCCTTCCTTAAACCAACTTGCCGAGATGGTGGTTTGCCAGCGGCCACATATATGTCTGATCGCTGTTTGAACGAGCGTTTCCTGGCACTTTGGGACTCACGTTCATATCCGTGTCCGTTCAATGCACGACGATGTGGATTTGTTTACGTAGCAACGTAGTCTATCTGGCAGGCTGGCACATATACCGGCTCAAAAACTCATCGCAAATTCATATGCACCCATTTGCTAACAAACTCTACGCAAAATGCGTATCACATTTCACGCAATATTGATAAAAATATAAATATTTGTATTTTATTTATGATTATCGCAACTGTCTGCTTAAGAAATAGCGAATTCCCACAGCAAGCTAGGCCCAAGCCGGGCCGCCTGGCTGCGGTGGCACTAAGTTCATACGGGTCATAGTGGCCCACGGCCCACCAGAAGACCACCAGGATGATTTGAGGATTTGTTTGGCCGATCGGCCAGTTCGTCGGTCCAAAATCACTGCTACCCCGGAAGAGGAAGGACTTGAGACTGACCGTTTACTACATAAAGGTAGTCCGAGAGAGAATAAGAGAGAGAGAGAGAGAGAGTGAGTGAGAGATAAACAGAAAGAGAATAACCTCTTCTTTTAACACAGGACTACGAATGTCAGCCGCAGTGGGAGCGGCCTCCTATAGCCGCCGTGGCCATGATTTCACCGCCAAAACCCCTGAGATTTAAGCCGTTCGCGCCGATACGTCGTCGTCGTCGTCTCGGTCCGTTATTGCTAATACGACTCCTAGTCACTACTACAACAACTACTACGACTACGAGATCTACCTCCACTGCGAACGCTACTGGAACGGCAATAACACACACACACACAGCCGATCACCCCGTGTGCTAAAGCGTCTACCGCGACAGACCACTAGACCGCCAGGCTTCGTCGGAGCTCGTCAGGAACGAGCGCTGGCATGCGGGGGTGTCCCCTACCTCCCCCCCCCTGCCGAAGTTCAATGAGGTCTGAAGTCGTGTCGGCCCGGTTGAGTTCACACGCTCGACGGACATCTGAGCGGGTTAATACCTCCGTGAGAGCTGAGGATCCCCGATCTCCACGCAGGAGGCGCAGCGCTGGTGGTGGACGAGGGTGGGTGAGGTTCTGGGCTGGGCACAGGACACGGGTTGAGATAGATCCTCACCGCGCGAACGGGTGCGCACATGAGAGACAACGAGAGAACATGCTAGAGATAGACAGAAATAGGGTGAAAGAGAGAGAGGGCAGAAGGCGCAAAGCTTGACCAGATAGTAGCAGCGGTAAATAGACGATACGGGAGAGCCAGAGAGGAAGCTCCAGGGAAGGTCTCTCATTGAGGCGAAGGAGCAACGTGATGGTGATGATGGTGATGGCGCTGCTGCTGCTGCCGTTCCCGCCGTCGCTGGTGGTTTGAGGTCTAAAATCGCCAAAGGTCATAACGGAGAAACGAGGTCCGCGTTAGGTAGACAGTGGAGTGGCTGTGTGAGTGACGCCCAGTATGAGTGGGCGTCTGTATGATGAGCGGAGGGTCTGTTCTTCACTGTTCTAGTCCCTGTTGCGCTACAGTATTGTTGCTGCTCTATGGCGTTGTGAAGTTTTATAGCGGCGCTAAAACGATTGCCTTTCCTCCAACATTCCCCTACATACAACCTAATTCCATCAAAGCAACGGTAGGTAACACGACGACCGCAGGGGTCAACATCTTTGAGGTATCGATTGCGTACGTGGGCAACGTATCAGCCTGTCAGCGGGCCACAGTTTGGGGGGTTGATGAGCGGCAACGCATGAGCATCATTCGTTTCCGAAACCTCGCATGTAAACAAAGAAACAAATGTCCCATATCATAACGTGATAATGTTGATGGTGAGGTTTCGAAGCACCCCCTCCAAAGCGTCCGTCCAGAAGAACGCCCGTCCGGACGAACCCAGGCCAAGTGGAGGTGTCATGACGTTGGTTGTTGTTTGTGCTGTTGTTGTTCTTGTCGGCGAGAAGCGGGATGTTGTTGTTGTTGCTGCTGCTGCTACTGCTGTTGCTGTTGCTGCTGCTGCTGCTACTGCTGTTGCTGTTGTTGCTGATGATGCCGTCACCGTAGACGGCCGGTCAGACGGAGGGCCGGAGGACTTGGATTTCTCAAACGCTCGCATGAGGACAAAGCACAGAGTGCAGACCGGCAGAGCGCGCGCGAGAGAGAGATCGCGAGATCGAGAGAAATGAAGGACTTGGACTACTACTACTACTACTTCTGCGATGACCTGCGCAGTCCGGCTGGTGTTGATGTTCCTTCTTCTGCTGCCGCTGCTGCTGCTGATACGGCTTTACTACTACCAGAACTACTGTCCCACTACTACTGCTACTACTACAAATACTACTTCGAGGCTGTTATTACCATTATTAGCATGATGGATGGAGACGACGTCGGTCACAAGATGCCTGCAAGGGGTGAGTTTTTTGCTCGGAGCAAAATTTGATACATCCAGGAAGTCTATGGCAGGCGGCAGCATCCATGTCCCGTAGTATCAGCGCGATATGTCCACTTAGCGAGCAGCAAAGCAACGAGGAAGGAAGACAGACAAAAAGAAAGAAAGGGTTGCACGACCTGCCATGTCTGGCCATACAGACGGCGCTTGGTCGTAGCTGTAACTGTTGTTGTTGCTGCTGCTGCTGCTGCCGCCGCCGCTGCAGCTTTTGTTATTGTTGCGGTTGTCACTGAGCGGTTCGTCTCGATTACTACGGAAGCCACACAAGATAAGCCGACGAAAGGTCGAGAGGTCATTTGTGCAAATGCGGAAAACGCGAGTCATTCGAGAGAAAAAAAACAAACATTATCTATCGTATCTATAGCAAAAACCTAATACGACACATTTGTTGTTTGCTGCATAAATATATTTTATTTAACGAATAATCTCGTGTGTATATATATATATATATTATAACATTTACTCAAATTTGCAAATCTTAAGAAAGATTGCCTTGACAGAGTGTGTGTCGCGTTCGCATCGAGTCCGCCACTATCAGTGCTTGTCCAGAGTTGCCAGCCATTTTTCGGTCTTGTCGACTCATTAATTATATAAATAAGTATATATATATATAGTTCAACACGCCATGAGGTGACTACAATTAACAGCCTTAGCTATAGGCGTTTTGTGGCCGAAATCGTTACGGGAACAAGGTCTTTTCCGCCGCCAACGACCAGCGTGTACGTGATAGTGAACGATATTTGAACGCCCGGACTCTCCGACTTGACCAGCAAGACGATTTGTGTGATCGCGGTCGATGGCAGTAACGCGTTGAACACTGGAAGCTGGTTGCCCGAAGCCGGAAGCGCTCTGATCTGACGGTCACCACGATCAGTACCATCACCTCTACCATCACATCTACCACCTCCACCACCTCCACCTCCGCCGCCTCCCTGTGACGTGATGGTGCACCGAAAGTTCTTGACGGCCGCTTTCGGGTTTCGGTTCGTCGTCGTTAGCAGGACAGCGATCACGTCGTCGGCGGGGTGATTATTGGTGACGTGCAGGACTGTCGTGACATCGTCCTGAGAGCTGAGGACGACGGGCGGCTGTGCCGACGGCACGATGTCGGCCAGTGTCAGTTCGTCGAGTTCGGCGAGACTCGTCGGCCCCCGGTGACTTGACGGAGCAATCAAAGCAGCAGGCTCGATCTTGGTCGTGGCCATAATGCGCTCGGACATCAGTGTGTCGAGACCTTCGAACGGCGCATAGGATCTGCGTTGAGTTGACGCCGTTGCGCCGGCGACACCACCAGCAACAGCAGCAGCAGCAGTAGCGGTAGAAAGAGGAGCCGTTGTTGCTGCTGGCGCTGCCATTGATTGCGACGAACTGTTGTTAACTGGAAGTTGATGGGGCGGCTGCGGAAGGCCGTCTGAAACCGGCTGCTGGACGGAGGACGACGACGACGGAGCAACAGCGCTCTCGTTGATCGTCGTTGACGACGCTTCCGTCGGGAGCTGAAGGTCCATGAGGTTCATGAGTAGGTCATGCTGCTTCAGGGTGGAGCCATCAATACTGATCAGGCTGTCCGCTATGGGGCTCACAGTTAGCGACGACATCTGCGAGTCCAGCAGTGATACGTCATCGGCGTGGTTCGACGCCGACGGCGACGACTCGTGATGGAGGTGACGATAGCTGGACTTTGATGTGAGTGGATCAAAGTTGAGGTGCTCTTCGTCAGCGGGCGGGGTCGCCGTTGACGAGCCACAGGCGAGCTCGCCCATTCGTCCATAGGCTGTTGTAGGTAGCGAAGGTGTGGGTGCGACGGAAAGCGTGGGTGTTTGTTTAGTTGTTGTGGCTGAGTCTGTGGCTGTCGCTGTTAAGGTTATTGTAGGTGATGTTGTTGCTGTTACTGCTGCATTTGTTGTCGTAACGGCTGCATTTAGTGCTGTTGTTGTTGTTGGTGCCACTACCGCCACTGTGTGAGATTCTGCTCTCAGCTGCTGTTCTCGCAATCGATTCTGCATGAGTGGTGCAACCTTATCCTTGTACTCATTGATGATCGTAGTTAACTCGTCGTTTTGCTGAAGCACCTCCTGGACGGAGGGAAAGTCCTCGATGAGACTGAACTCACTGGCTAGCGTGAACAGCTTTGGCCGCAGCTTGTCGCAGTTCTCGAACATTTGCTGAAGCAGCTCCAACTCGTCGAACTTCATGTCTGGGCGGAAGTTCTTCAACAGGTCCGAAAACACTGCGCAATTGTTTGCGGCCTCCTCTAAGTCCAGCAGCTTTCGTCCTCGTAGGTCCATCTTGCGATCAGCCTCCTTGACCATCGTCTTGATGAGGCGGTTGGCCGCTTGTAGATCTTCAGGATTTTTCGATCCAAGCAGCCGCTTCAGTTCGAGCTCCTTCTGTTTGTCGGTGAAGATCTCATCTTCGCGCGGCGGCGGGGCATCGATGCGTTCGGCCTCGACTCGAGGCAGCACGTGTATGGGGTCGTCCTCGACAACACCTTGTCGCTTCAGCATCGCATACGCGTCGACGATCTTGGTTTCGTGCGCAAGAACGACACTCCATTTGTAGAGAATCTCGACAACCCGCCTCTTTACGGATTCGGGCGCTCGCTGTCCAAGGTATTTCGGCGACACGACGCGGATGAGTTCGTTGAGAAAGCGAAACTTGCCAACTTCGTTGTTGAGTTTGCCTCCGCACCGCGACACACACTCCTCGAGTACCTCGAGGGCGCGCAGCGCTTCGCGTTCCTGCGGACTCTGCACCTTGTGCGCGATAATGCGCAACACTTCCTGGGGCGCCTCGCGACTCAACAGTATTAGCTGGCAGAGTCTCTGGACCGCTTCAAGGTTCACCTCGCGATCGAGGGGGTTTGTCGCCTGGGCCAGTGCCAGATCGAGGCCTTCGGGGTTGCCGCACGAGGCCATATCGGCGTCGGCAGTGAGCTTTAGGGCGTCAGACCTCGTCCTGGTTGCGTGTCGTCATTGGACGTCCGACAATAGTGATGGTACTCGATTACCCCACGGTGAGCACAAATGACACGAATTCAGCATACGACTCCCAGCCATGGGTTAACGTGGGAGTTGTTCACTGGCGTTTATCGAGTTGTGTTCACGCCAACATCAACGATAGGTCCGACAAGTCGCAGAACGTTGAGCATTTCGAGGAAAATCGAACTCGTTACGAACGTTCCCTGCAGAGACGTAATTACGGCCCAATTCGAACACACAGGGTGAAGGTGGCAACAGTGGCGATAGCCGCTCTTAGTCCAGCTTGGGCTTTATCTTGGGGACGGACAAAACGACAACCAAGAAAAGAATTGCACGCGTATAGAAGTCGTGTGTTAAAGAGGAGGAAGTGGTCACAATAAATCATATAGGGAACGCAAACAGTGAAAGGGGAAGCGGTAGCGAAGGGTAGATGCAGATAGAACGAAATTGAAAGAGCAAGCAAGTTCAAAAGGGCAATACAGTCGAACGAAATTTGACCGACTCATAAGCGCCAAGGGTCAAGCCGAGATGTCTACCGGTGACCACCGGGAACTCTCCCGTCGCTCACTGCCCATAGGCAGAGAGATCTACATCGTAGCAGTGATAGTAGTAGTGGTAGTAGAACGATCGGGGATTTTCGATCGATGAAGATGGGCAGTTTTTCCCTCTTGCCCTGCAGTACGTCTTCTCATCACTTTCTCATATCGTCACACGAGGTTGATTATCACTTCTTGTTGGCAACGAAATGCAAGTTACTGCATGTTGGGTTAGTTCAAATTTCACTCCATAATGGCTAAGTTCAAACCATACTCCACGTTTGGCACGTTCAAACCTCACATCATCGTTACTCGCAGGTCCTAATGCTGCTGATGCTATTGCTATTATTGTTGTTGTTGTTGTTATTGTTGCTGCTGCTGTTGTTGTTGTCGTTGACGTTTTGCTGTCGTTGTTGTTTTTGTTGCTGGTGTTGTTGTTACTGTAGTAGTAGTAGTAGTTGTTGTTGTAGCAGTCGTAGTAGCGTAGTAGTTGTTGTTGTTTTTGCTGCACTGTAACTACCGCTGTTGTTATTGATGTTGTTGTTGTTGTTGTTGCTGTTAGTATTTTGTTTTTACTTAGATCGTAACGGTAATCACAGCCAGAGCAAGGCCAGCGCTAGGAGCGGTAGGAACAGTGGCCCATCACCACCGCGGTGGTTGTTATTGTTTTGGTCCCTCTTGCGCATGCGTAGCAGCCGGCTACGAGGGAGCAGGGTAAGTCTGCTCCGACGTGGCTTACCGCCGAACGGAGTAGAAGCGGGCGGCCACAGTGAACCACATAGAGCGCGAGCGCGAGCAGGACAGCCGAACACAAGCAGACCGCCACAGCAAGGCTGTAGGCCAATACAAAGGCTGGCGAGCTCTGTTGTCAACTGCGTGCTGTGTTGTTGTTATTGTCCTTGTCGCTGTTGATGTTGCTAATGTTGTTGCTGTCGTTGTTGTTGATGTTGCTATTATTGTTGCTGCTGCTGCTGTTGTTGTTGTCGTTGTTGTCGCTGCTCATGTCGGCCACCACAGGCCGTTTCAGAGCCAACACACAGTGCACAGTGCAAAGAACAGGCATCAGCTGCTGGCGCTGCTCTTGTTACTGATACTACTGTTGACGCTATTTAAATTGCTATGATTGCTAGAGCGGTCAACGCTGCCAACGCTCACGGCACGCGATATTGTGTCGCATTGGCGGCGAGGTGACGCATCGAGGCAGTGTAAACTGTCACAATTCTTGAGGTTACAGCTCTGCACGGTTACCACTCTATAGTGAACGGACGATGGTTCTTATGGGTCATGCGAGTCCCGGGTCAAGAGTCACAGCAAATTATTAACGGAGATATTTGATGGCAGGTAACACAGTTACTAAAATACTAATTATATATAACGTTAAATATTGCTTGTGTTATTACTGTCCGAGTGTCGGTGATAACTCAGCACCATATTTCGCGTTATGCGGTAGTCCACGCGACCTGATGACTCATACGCTATCCGACATACAATACTCTCATTTTGCGGGTAAAATCTTTAAAGAAATAACAAAATAAATAGTGACATTTTAACTTTAGCGGTAAATAAAAAATGTAATATATATATATATATATATATATATATATATATACTGTTTTATTCAAATTCATTTTTGTTTTGTCAACCGGGGACGTTGAGATGAGAATTCATAAAGTTTTTGATCTGGCATTATTGTTATACAAGCATAATCTCACAAATTATCGTTGCTAATTGTATTGCCCGCTTATCCCTTAGATCGACGACAGCGCTGTTTAAAAGTGAAATATGCATATCGTTTTCGAGAAACCAATAGACAATGTTTGTATATCGTTTGTTGTAGTTTTTGTCGAGTTGCAGGCGTGTCAGATTTAGTTTTCTATTTCAATATCGTCTGAATATATTTTTCTGAGTATAATTTGTGAGAGGCACCGCTATCGATTGTAACCTTATATCTGAAATAAAAAAAAGGTACGTGCTGCGTAACGCCAGCCGCGCATTCCCCTTCACTGCAAACTCACTGCACAAATTCTCTTAGGTTATTATTTAGGTTCACAGTATAAAAGTATAAGGCTTCAATTGAGTTGGTGTCAGCAAGCGCCACGTTGAACCAATCAATCTTCGGTAGGTTAAATCGCCAGCTATTATAATTGATCTTGCTACATCATCAAAAAATTCCGGCATACCGCAGACCATTTGAAGACGATTTTTACGTTCGTTTAAATGTTCTATCATTTGTTACATGTATGCACGCAGAACGATTTCCAAAAATATGTCTAGTGCAACGTCCATAGTAGTGTACTTTCACATTACACAATTTAAAATAATTCTTGACTAAAATGCAGACACCACCTCCTTTTGTCTCACGGTCACCGTATTTGCAATTCAATGTTAGTTCTCTAGCATAATGGGTACCACTTAACCACATTTCCCTGCTCACTATAATATCAATACTGTGTTAGATTTGTATAGAGTTAATGAGTCACCAAAAATGGCGCATAGTTTGGCAACTGAGCGCGCATTTGGTATATAACATATGTATACAAGCTTTCAGACTAATGAAAGAAATGCCACGTATACAAGTGTATGGCATGAACGACGTGTTGTTACCTCATTGAACGATTGTGTACACATGTGTATACGTACCCATACGTGTACGAGATATAGTCTATAGCGTGGGAGACGTCGAATTGTGGTCTCAGTTGTAGCGTTAAGCGCTTTGTTGTTCCAGAGGAGGCCGGCGTATCGTAAAAGGACCAACTGCATCTGTTTGCTATACGGGCTTAGAATGCACAATGCAGCACAAGCTATATTATGGTAACATAGCCTCCAGTTTTAGAGTTTTCGGCGACCCTCTTTTTTGTACAATTACGTCTGCAATTCACCAGCAACTATAATTGTGATGACTAACATTCTAATCAATGAAAAAATAGTAAATCTTAGGAAAAACTACGACTTAATAGAGATAGAAACATAATGGGCTGCAACATGTTTTTGTTGATGTGCTCGTGTCTTTCTAGTAATCAATCAATCAAATATTAGGGAATATTGCTTTGAAATGGGTATGTGTCGCACTAGAGAAGGTTTTACCTTGCGATTGTACTCCTAATGTCCAATTAACTCCCATACGAGTACGTTTGAGGTTGCTAAAAAAAGACAAATATGACAACCCCCCCCCCTGAGAAACCTTTAAAATATAGTTTTCACGTCTAGTCACATAATGGGGCTATACACATATATATATATATATATATATATATATAAGATGTGCATATTTGGGCTAATGTTATTATACTTCCCTCAATTCAAAAGTATTATATGCAAAACGCAATATTTCTTGACTAGTAACGTCATTCTTGTTCTGCACGACGGTCCTAGTGACAAATCTATAGAACTAAGTAGAGCCGCGGCTTTGATCCCGACGTGACACATACTCTTTTGAAGAGGTCTTTATCAAGCAATCAACTTGTTTAGCAAGCCTTATAGCAAAGCCAAATAATTATATATGTCTATATGTCATCGGAAGGTAATAGCCGACACCTCTGAACATCAAGGAAGAGTGGCTTGCGTTTAAACTTACAACACGTTTATTTTACGTTTAATCTTTTTTTTATTTGCCGACGTGGGCTACAACAGATTTGCTGTAGAATAACTAAAATTTTCTTGCCGGTGTTTTGATTAAAAAATAAATTAAAATCTATGGTAGTTAAGGCAAAAATGTATCGAGCTTGAATTTCGAGATTTCGCAAGACATGCTATATCAGATACTGTAGAAGTGATGCCAAAAACAAATAGATTGAGAAATGAATAGATAAGAAGTCACCCCATAACACCAGTTTTTATATTATCAAGCGTGAGAAGATGGGAAAACAGAGTCCGTCCACTAACGAGAGGAACGCAAAATGCCTGGGCTCCTTGATGACATTGCTATCTCTATCCTTACATACATAGATACTAGAAGATAGATAGAACATAGATAATGTTCATCTATCCTCTACCCTTAAGGTTAACTACAATAAAATCGCATCAGACGCAGACGTACATTGCGAGTGAGTCAACAAACGTGTACAGGATCGACGCCAGAACCTTTTGCACTCGAGCGTTGCATCTACAATACAAATTATCGGCTTTTTATTTCTGTCTTTGAGCGAACTACAATTATGTTTAAATTTTAGATTAACATTGAACATTTTAGACATTATTACAACAACAAAACATAGATTGTCCGCCGATTATTCTTGCCGAATTCATTCCTATTGAGAACTCATGACCGATATCAGATAATGCATTGAGATTTGGCAATATGGGAATACTCGGTTAGCTCTGTTCTTCGCTGTTGTGGTCGCAGTTGTTGTTGTTGTTAGCCTTTGTTCGGACGCGACAACCGTAAGATGAAGCTGCGGGACGCCACTCGGGCGGAAGTTTTAGAAGCAGCCGAGCTTCTGAAACAAATTGGCACAAATTAGAGCGCACAATGCAGACTCTGCTCGCGAGTATATATGTGGTCCTTCTTCGCTCGCTCACGCTGGTTCGCCACCAAGAGCCTCTTCTGTGCTTTGCTTACTTTCCTAAACACTTTTCTTTTTCTCCTCGTTCGACGGTTGACGGTTGAGCCGGCGAGTGTAGTGGTGGTATCTACAGGAGCGGGTTGGTGATGGCCCATTGTCTGAGACAACGACCCGGGCCACCCCAAGCACTCTGCCGTTTGAAACCAAGGAGGCACAAGCAAATCTATAGATCCGCTGTGGCAGAATTGCTCTAAAGACACATTTATATATATATATATATATATATATATATATATATATATATATATATATGTTCACACAAAACGTACAGCACCATGTTTGCAATAGAACTGCTAGCATTTCTCCTTCTTGTACTTCTTCTTCTTCTGCTGCTACCGCCACTACCGCTTGCAACCAGCGCGCCGAAGTCGAAGAGGAAGTAATTTATAATAACTCGCCGAAATGGTCGGCCCTCAACCCGTTCTGCCTTCGAGATCTCGCCTCCCCCGTCCCTGAGGTCCGCCGCCGACTACCCCATATCTCAACGCCAGAGGAAAGTTCCGATTCTTAGGAGTTCGCCATTGTTCATGCCGTTATTTGTTGTTATTGTTGACGCTGCTGTTGTCGCTGCTGCTGCTATTACGGCCGCTTCGATTGTTGTTGTTGTTGTTGCTGTTACTTCGGGTGTTTAGGAGAAGTAATGCTGATTGTTGCTGTCCTACGCTATCTGCCATTAGTGTTGTTATTACTACGACTATTACTGTCGCTGCTCGACCAAGACTGCTGAAATGTCCTCGATACATTTGTCGTTCTCATCCTCGTCGCTCTGGACTCTCGCGTCGTCCGATTCCGTCGGGTCTCGTAGACAGCAACAGCAGCAACAACAACAACAACAACAACAACAACAACAACGACGACGATTGTTGGATACGACAACGGATATCGTTTTGACGCCTCATAAATCCAACTTAGCGTCGGAACCACCGCCGACGGGTGGTACTCGCCCTGCGGGTGGTGGTGGTGGTGGTAGTGGTGTATTCCTTTCTTTCAAGCGGGTCATTCATTGTTCGTCCCGATGGATAGATACTACAACAACTAGCACCACTTCTTCTTCACTAGAAATTGCAAATTACGACATGAGAGCGTGACCAGTATGCCGCTGCTTACACACAAAGGCCAGCCAGGTCGAAGGAGCTCCGTGTTTGCGGCCCGGCCGCCAGCCTGATAACCCTTCCGGCGTCCAATGCGTGTGTGTGTCTTCTGACCAGCCAGGAAAAATCATCCATGTACACGCGACTACTCTCTGGAAACGTCCTCTTCAGACCACTCCGTAGCTTTTCTCCGTATAAAGGTGGAGCTAGAGAACTTGGTAATCTCATAGTGTTTCTCGCCCTCTGTCTAATTGCTTTCCTTTTCTGCTTTTTCTGCCTTCTGCGTTAGCGTGTCGGCACGCTAACGCATAATTAACAGAACGCATAATCAAAAGTTGGTTATATAAATCATAGTGGATGGGGGGCGGGGGGCAAACATGGTTTGTTTTAGAGTAACAATAAAATCAGGAACACGTGCTTAACTGATGTGGCTGGATGCACATTGTTTCTAAAAAAACTACGGTCATTGTTTCTAAAAAAAGTACGGTTTGTTCGATAGATCAACTAAAATATCAATGCAAAATTTTGGAAAATCCTGTTGTGCTTAAAACACATTTAACGTTACATACAAAAAAGAAATAGCCGTAATAAGGGAAATTGACTCAACACCTATGATCCCGTGACTTCTTATGTTCGAGCTTTTATTATAGTTAACTTTACAATTTAGCGCTGTTTTGGTACCAAATTAATGTGATATGTTGATTCCTGGTTGCGAAGCATGTGAGGTTTATTGCTGGAACAATTCACTGTGAGAACTATTAAGAAATTGCGCAACATCTCCCGGACAGCCGCATTGCTGATAGTCGCACGGCCAAGCGCATACAATATCCATACGCCATCGTTACGACACCGGGCAACCGCGGACGGTAACAACGACAAGCATAGAAGAGTTTATTATACCAAAAATAGAGATAACTAACCTTCTATGTGCGCATTGCTTTAAAAACGATTATTTTCTCGCACAATTTCGCTAAGTGTTGGTGTGAGCCGTTGTACTGTATATAATGTGAAACAATGTCCAATTTCTAAATCTAGAAAAAGCTACATTCGTACCGCGCTAGTTCAAACTCTGCGGTCTATTGATTACACAAACGACGTGCTGAAAAGTCGCTGGCTTTTGCCGAGGTTAGAACCAAACGAAGTTTTACCACTACATTTGCACTCTTCACGCACGAAGCTACATTTAGATAGACCACAGGGCGTGTTTAATACATGCAATTGCAACCCACTGGTGGACCGAGGAGAACGAACTAGCATAAAATGCACGCAAAATGGCTCTTCCGTGAATGTTTCATCTGATGTAGTGAACAATTGCCCTATACATGCTCTTATTCAAATATGTATGTATAATCGACTTCAGTACTACAACTCTGAAGATTACGATAATAATAATAATACCCTGGTACAACACACGCTAGTGAAAGACCTCACTAAAACTGCTGATAGATATCGATATTAATAGACATAAAAATTACGTGCTTGGCGCACAACAACACGTTGTCACAAGCGTATCTAAAATTAAGCTAAGTTAAAATTTAGCGTTCTTATTTATGTATGTATATATATATATATATATATATATATATATATATATATATATATATATATATATATATATATATATATTCTTCGTATGTTCTAGTCCAGACGATACTGCAATAGCACACGTGGGACTCAACTAAGGCCTTGTATACCATGACGAGGATGACAACATAAAGCATACTCTGTCAAAAGAGCTTTAGTGCTGCCACACGCGGGACAATTTTACGCTGAACCAGGTTACCATGATGATGTACAATTTAATTTTATAAACAAAAAACAGTCGGAAGTTGCCATATTAGGCAAATGAAGAAAGTGGTAGGTCTAAGATAGTCCGGCAAGACAGACCTTCTGTCGCTAAACATTGCTTTACCGCTAAAAACCCAACGGTATCCTGTGTTGCCGACTCAAAATAACGACGAGGACAAATGCCACATTTTGACACACAAAAATACCAATGAACTCACGTAAAAAAAGCACAGGCCACACCACATTAAGACTTATTGTAAGCAATTTCCGACGGTGGTCGCCTAATGAGGCGTCTGTTTGCTACACAGAACAATAAGTCCTTTTGTCTATAACTGTAGACCATCCTATCAGTCCAGTTGTCTGTAATTCTAGACCCTTCTCAGTCCCATACGCGCTTGGGACTTATCCAAAGAAATAACTTTAATGCACCGAGGGCCGGACATGTTCAGATATCTAGAGTTTTTCCAACAATCGTTTTGGCAGCATGACACTGATCCTCAGCGGTATGATTTAACATCTATTTTCAATGAACATCGCTTAGAGTATATTCGATCAACAACGGGGAACATCAAACCTGCGACTTCTCGGTAGATGACAACCATGGCTAGCGCACTGGCCCGCCAGACCACGCCGCCACATGTCGTCGAAGACCTGCTACGTTCGCAATTCACCTCGAGAATCGCGTTGTGTATTTCGTTGAGAATTTACTGATCCTGGCAGGAGTGGTTTCCCTCGGGCCACGCGGAAGTGCGAGCAAGGGCGGCTATTGTCTTTCCCTATAGTATACTGTTGAAAGCTGGTGACGCTTCGCTGCAGTGAAATGCTGATTTCGCCTTCTTCTTCGTAATGATGTCACGTAGGTTCGAAGCTGTCACGTTTTTTAAGCGCTGCTCCGCCCATAACATTACAGAACAGAACTTGAAACTCCTTAACAACCTATACAGTATCCAAACGCATGCAGTTAAGTTCACACACCAACTGTATGAGCGGAGTTACCCTATACTATGCAAGTAAGGTACACTAAAACATTTGGGTGACGCCGTATTGCTGTGATGGCATTAATGTTGGTAAAGAAAACGATTATAATCAAAACTGCAATGGCAATGACGCAGTGTCGCCCAAAGTCGAGTTTTGTAATGTATTGAGAAAATCTCGCAGCAGGCTAAATGTATATATATATATATATATATATATATCCCTTCTCCGCGCATCTCCCTTCTACAGTGTTTGCTTGATGAGATCATAGGATGCACAGTAGGATGCGCGCAGTAAAGCTTAGCTGTCGGCGCACCTCTCATAACGGCAATACGAGCTAATTGTGAGAGCAAAATTACCTTTTGCTATCTGTGACGCTTTGTCAATATCTTGCTACTTGCTCCACGCGGACGCCGTGCCTCATCGCGTCTGTTGTTTCGATTCGAGAGCATATATATATATATATATATTTTTTTTTTTTTTTTTTAAGATTTTCCGTGTACGGTTTTTTCATGTCATGGCTAATTTTAATCCAATTGGAAACCATGCAAACCAATTTAAGAGTGGTCGGTCTGGGTCTCGAACCCAGTCCTCCCGAATGCAAGGCAAAGGCTTTGCGACTAAGCCATCTTACTCGGTATATATATATATATACTCATACGACCCTGCTTTTTCCCTTGACAAGTTCTAGTTGAATGTGGCTGGCGTAGTAGGCTTTCATAATAGTAGTAGTGGTGAACTCCACGGCAGAAACGGAGGCTGTGTGAAAACGTGAATGTTGCGCCTTATGTGCATGTCTCTCTCTTTCTTTCTGTGTCTATCAAGCACATACCCTTACACTTGCTCTATCTCCACCCCCCCCCCCCCCTGCTTCCCCTAACGCTCCCAGCATCTCTGTAAATGTGCAACTAAATGATGGTGGTGGGGTTGATGTTGCTGTTGCTGCTGCTAATATTTGAGCAATGATGTGTACGAGTGTCTGTGCTGATTCTCATAACATTCTGTTGTGACGGTCGTGTAGCACAAATGTCTCGTCGTCAATCGGAGTATTCTCCCGTTGATGTCGCAAATACTGTGGGGGACTTACAATGTATTGGAATTGCGGAGGTTGCGTTCTCCCTATCGTTATCGTTGTTGTTGTTGTTGTTGTTTGTGGTGGCGTTATCCGTCGTTGAGGCCGTGTTTCGTTGTCGAGTAGGAGGTAGGTCGTAATCGTATTGCTTGTTGCGTGTGGTTGGCGCGGCCATTCTAAAGTTTCCCGCTGGGCGGGCCGGCCAGCGTACTCGCCGAAATCCCCCCGGTGAGCAGTGGGGTTAGTCCGAACTCCACGTCTTGCGCTGGTCGCACGTTGGCTATATGGATGACGCTGACACTGGATGAGACTCAACGCTACCAGCGGGCGTTGTTTTTGCCATGGTTTTTCCTGGCGATCAACACACACGCACACAGACAGATAGACTGACAGACGAACGGACAGACCAAGGGTGGGTGACTGAGCTATCATTGCGATGCAGCCATATTGAGCTAGAGGGGGAATCAAGGTTGTTGTTGGTGTTGCTGCTGTTATTGGTGTTGCTGCTGTTATGGCGGTTGATGCTGCTGCTGTTGTTGTCGTCGTCAGTATACTACTGTGTCTTGTTGCTGTTGCTGTTGTTGTTGTTATTGTTGTTGGTGCTGCTACCGCCGCTGCTGTTGCTGAGAAGGTATTACTCTTTATGATGTATGTGAATGTATATTTGTACGATACTTATACGTATGTATGACAGTACTCTGACAAGATCGTCGATCTGTCGACGATTCTTCTCTGCCTAGACGCGAGTAGGGCGATTTAGTAAGCTGACTCGATGAGAAACGTGCTACGATTTACTACTGCTACTACTGAACCTATGAGATTTGAAGGAATCGTCGGCGATCCCCGAGCTAGCTACTGCTGCTGCTGCTACTGCCGCCGCCGGTGTTTGTCCCTCCCTGCCTCACCCCCAGGGCTGCACGACCACCCCCCAGGCGGATGTTTTGCTCCCTTATGCCTGCTGTCGAACGAATGCATGCATACATGCCTGTACCTGCCCTTTTTCCCACCGCCCTTTGTTTTCCACCTGTCCACGCCAGTCGCTTGGGCTTTGAATTGCTTATCTTTTTCGCTCTCCCCTATCTCTTTCGGTTTCGCTCTCCCCTCTCTCTTTCCCTATCGCCCTGTTGCTTTTTCGTTCACCCCCCCCTCCCCCACCTAGTCTCGTCAACAGCAAGTAGCGCAGAATCTATTAATGGCCGTCACCACCGTGTTCGCGGTCGTGAACGTGATTCACACGTAAAATGAAAACATGGTGGTGGTGATGATGATGATGATGACGATTTCACTTCGATCTATGCTTCGTGGTAACGGTCGTGCAGCAACGGGTCTCGGCGACACCTCTGAACACCTCGGCGCCGCCGAGCGCGTCCGCTCGTAACGGTCGCTCAACGGTAGCGCTTCCGTTGAGAATCATTCTGCACTTTTAGACAGCAGAGGACCCTTATGCACGTATGTATGTTTACAGCAGCAGATATATATTGTAAACTGTATTTTTTTTTGTAGAGGCGCAGGTTATGAACATACTTAACCGTGATCGTAGCGTATCTTTGGTCTTCATTAAGGCTGCTTTAACCGTTCGTCACGTATGCCGGACTAAGTGTGAGGCAGACTCACTTCAGGTGAACCCTGTCAGAGGGGAACTAGACATTAAAGAAGTGCATACTAAACAAAGTATTATATATATATAGGTGGGCTGCATATATATATATATATATATATATATATACATACATATGCTTAAACATAAACTATGCCTGCCTTTTTATTTAATTTTATGGTTACAGGTAAATGTGAATAACAAAGTATTATGTAGCTACTAAAGTATACTTTTGGCCGCTACAACTTTCCCTGAAACGGTGATATAGCTAAACGCTATGTAAATATTACGTAAGGTTAACGCTACGCAAATGTACTGGTGACAAGAAGTGGGAGAGCTTATCTTTCTTTTGCGATGGCAGGTGAGCAGCTAGCAGAATCCAACGGTGTTGTAAACGCGGCCCAAAACCTGCTAAACCATGAGATTATTGAGGAGACGCGGCAGGTTTCGTCGGACAACTCTTGCAGACGATGCACAAAAAATAAGCTATTTGCTAGAAAATAACAACACTCAGGAAAATATCAGCATGATTTTCGAAAAGGATAATCTACTGGACACGCCTCGCTAGAAATGGCACCATTTTTGTAAAAGGCAACAAATAACAATGAAACACCATTAGTTTTGTGAACTTCACCTTTGAAAGGCATCTGAAAGTCATATCTTATCGTCGCGTAATAGACAGGCTTGCCAGAGTAAGGATGAGGGTAAATGCCTTAAAACTTATAGGGTCGTATATAAAAAAAACAGCATCATACATATATGCAAAGAATACGGATAAAAATGTATATATATATATATATATATATATATGCAGTTGTCTGCTGCTTCGTAGGCCGCATTTGGAATCGCATAAAGCTTTAGAAGAATCTATACGTGAATTAAGCGAGTGATTCAAAGTAAATGAATTGGTTTTTAGCGCCAAAAAAGGCGAAAATACGCGATTTTTCTTGATAAAAGAGAGGAACATGCTAACCGACAACAACGAGTTCATGAGGCCTTATGTCGACGAAACGACACAGCCTGTAGCTGTCGCAGGGCCTGAAAAGGTGGAAGTACTCGCCTATTTAGGCATAGTAAACTTAACTGGGCATCGCATCGAGACGCTCTGCAGGTCAAGCTGCAACAAGCAATTGTAGTACTAGCAAGGCTCGAAAGGCGAATGACAACGTAAACATTCCGACTGAGTGTACTACCACGCTAGCGGTAGTAGAATGAGCTATCCGATTGATTGATTGATTTATTCGCTTGATAAGCGTGTGTACACATATCACCCTTTTTTATCCGATATGGTATATTATGCTTTGGGGGAACTTACGGTAATCGTTTGCGTCTTGCTTACTACGTACAACACGAGACGGATAAAGATGGCAGCTGGTCTGCCACGGTTGACGGAAGCGGCGCTCTTGTTTCGGTCAACTTGCGTTCAATAGTTACATCATAGTTACCTGTCAAGTTTTCTAAAATGCTTTATAATTAACGGCATTAATTAAGATAAACACGTATAAATCTTGTTCAGCATAACCTGGAATTCACATCACCTTCACATCAGACATCGAAAAGAAGAATACCTGACGGTCTAAATGTAGATTTCAGAAGGACTCAAGCAGTATGAATGCAATCTCATAATGCGTTTTATAAGAGCCCATAACACGGGAATTATAAATGTTTTAGCCAGCGGATTTACTATGAAAAAGGAACAACTATGTCTATATTTTGCCAGAGGATGCAGGTGAAACATTCATCAAACAGCAAACGCGCGTCTTGGTAGGTTCAAATTTCAAATCAATAGCACGCTTCCAAACTACGTTGACCCAACCCCAAACAAAAACAGCTACTCCTCTCGATGGATTAAAAATATTGCTATATAAATTGCTTTCGTCACCACCGCTCGCGAATCAGAACAAAAACAGTTCAAGGGAACAATCCTCGTTCTCAAAATTCTTAACTAAATAAATATTTGTTCCATTTTAGTTGCGAGAGTATTTTCGTAAAGGACAAATTAAATCTGTGTTTTGAACGACGTTTTATTCTTCTTATTATGTTGTTTAAGTCTAACATTTGAACAGGTGGGCAGACAAGCCGAGTACCAAATGAATTACATTAATTTATACCGAATCGCATCCATAATTGTAATTCTTGCAAGCTGCATTGTAAAATTAATGGAAGATATATAAATAAATAAACATTGGTGCTAAAACCAAACAAAAAACGTGTAATCTCACAAGCACGTTGACCAAGCAAGACAGACAACGACATCGCTTGTAAGCCAGCGGCATTTTATTTCTGTAGGATCGTCCAGATTCTTCGCAAGAGAGACGCCTCTAAGGGCAAGTCATATTAATCTAGGCCTTGATCGAGACGCGCGCAAGGCCTTCTAAAAACGCCAAACGTCTTGACAAATTACATGAGGTGCCTGAGTTACAAAACGTGCACAACAGAGTCAGTGGCCAGGTTGCCGCAGTTACTGTTAGGAAACCCAAGATATCTCAACTTGTCTGGCGCTTGGTGCATTGAATAAATGAGTATATATATATATATATATATATATCACATTTTCCCCGATATTTATATAGGGTATCACATTTGTGTGATTTTGTGATTCACAATGGCCTTGCCTGTTATGTACGCACACAATACCAAATCGCACCAATGCAATAAAAGTTGTCGCTTTTTCTGCTTAGATCTAAAAACAGTGCCAAACTATTTTTCGAATAGAATACAACTAGCCAAGGTGCAAGCCAAGCTACTTATAAGCACACATTACGTAACAGGATTTTTGCCTTATGCAGTGCATGGCGCATAATAGGGTGGCGAGTTTCGTATCCTTCCACGAGTTGCTCATCATTGCATAGAAGTCCATGTTCACTTGACACATGATAGCCTCCCAAATGAGTAAATGCTCTTGATACTCGTGCGTATTCGAGACTCAGGAACTTTCACACATTTTAATCAGGTGAATATTATTCGAGTATATCAATCGATATACTCACAATCATAATGTTAATAATTTTTTTAAATACAGCTCATTTGACAACTGTGAGATTCAAAGGCGGACCATCCCATTTAGTAATCTGAAAATATATTCTCATTTCTTTGTTACGGCGTTCTTCCTAATCACTGCAAAAATATCTTATTATAAAACTCAGTAAATATATATATATATATATATATATATATATATATATATATATATAAACTAAATGCCCACAGTTTTTCCGTTATTTCTTGTCGTTGTTATTACTGTTAGCATATAATAGAAGACGTCTCTATGCAAAATTCATTTCATTTAACCCATAATGGGGTGTGAACAATTGTCCCCCAATGAACGTGACGACAAACTAAATCAGCCCTAAGTCCAAACCTGGTGTCAACCACCTGGACAAGGTGCCAAGCACCGCCGTGGCTTTACCACGTCGTATATCCAAACACAAGCTTTGGCGGAAAAATTCACCAGCGCGAGATGTCTTTATTGTAAAAAGGGCGGGGATATTTTTTTGTTATATATATATTCCTTCATGCGTACTGCTATGGTCATCAAAAACCTTTGATTGTCGACCCTACGGGTTTCTTCTAGTTTGCTGTTTGAATCTGTGCGATTTATCCTCTAATGTAATGGTTATTAGTCAAAAGCATACTAGATAGTAGCATACGATTGTCGTACAACATGTTTGCCGAGCCACTCGAGCAGTACCCAATGACGGCGGATAGCTCAGCAAATATAAATAATAAAGATTCCAAGTGTATTGCTGATGTAATTGAAGCAAAACGTTGCAGCACCCAAAGCGGAAGTAATTGTAAAATTGAAGCCGAGCTTTCTGAGCCTCCTTCAGAGGCATAGTAGAGGAGATCAACGCCAAGGCAACGCATTTGTGACGAAAGTTGGCCATATCTGCTAAGCCTGTTCTACTCGGCAAGCTCAGCCGTTTAACTTGTCTGCACAAAATGCTCTGTGACTGATAATGAAGAGTATGATCAGACTGACTGGTTGACAGTAGGTCACTATACCTGGACCAAAACGGCGTTGTTTGGACTAGTGAGTGACTCACTCTCGAGGAGAACTGCCGTGACACCGCCACCGGTTGCGACACCTATAATTTCTGAGCCACCTGGTGGGCTGCTGGACACACGATACGTTGACTCTTATCAATTGTGTTTAATGACCCCGGTTCTGGACATCTGGATTAAAACTTACGTGTACATCGAAGTCGGTTAGTCAGGCTGGGTTTTAGCGCCGAAGCAGAAGTGGCTTCTTTATTGCACCCGTCCGGATCCCATACGGGTCAGTAAAGCGAACCACAGTGGCCTGTGTCTGTATAGTAGCTATCTGTAAACACACAGTCATACGTCTCTGTACGAAGGTTTCCTTCTACTGCGAGATTCATCATCGAGCAAATGGCTAATAAGGTAAACACTAACAAACGAATAATTGGAAATTATACACAAAACAAACCGTTCAAACTAGAATACGAAAAACACACATACATATGCAAATATATATATATATATATATATATATATATATATATATACATATATAAATATATATATATATATATATATATACATATATAAATATATATATATATATATATATATATATATATATATATATATATATCACCAAAAACAGCTCTTTAGTATTGAGAAATAATGAGGGATGTGTGTCAACTGTAACGTACACAACGCAAATTATAACACCGTTCATCAATCCGCCTAACGCGTCCGTATAGGTCGTCCTACACTAGGTCGAGATATGCGCCCTCGTAAAACGTTTTCGTGTGCGCGAACGGTGTGCGCAACATAGGAGTCGGCCCATTAAAGCCCTTATCTCGCTTATTCGCAGAAGGCTTTGCTTCGCTGAAACGTTTCGACCTACCCACACTACGGGCGTTCGCTGGTGGAACAACGAAGCTGTGGGTCAGGCTTCCGAGTCCAAATGCTTCATGTTGACCAGGACCATTGTCCTGACTGACGCTGCGAAGATGAGGGCGACCGACCTCACCGATAATCACGAGGATTTGCGACGAGAAAGCGAACAAGAAGAAGCAGAAAAAAGACGAAGGAGAAGAAGAGAAAATGAAAGAAAAGAAAAAAAGAAGGAAAAGAAGAGGTATAACGGCGAGGGCAGGAACGTGTCAGTTCGTCGTCGTCGTCGTCGGCCCGTGCGTCTGTCCATAGCCTAGCGACAGTCGGCGTCTGTCAATCGTCGATGGCGGAGGAGGTGGTGGTGGGAGGAGGAGGAGGAGGTGGAGGGATCCTGCTGGGAATGAGGACGCACTCACGCATTCATTCTTTCTTTCACTCGTTGGCGCTCACTCGTTGGGTCCTGGCCGGTGGCAGGCGGTTCGAGTATGGGATCTCTAGAAGAGCAAGCTGGACGAGCCGCCAATACCTCGACTACTACTACTACTACTGCTACTACTACACTACTACTACTGTTGCGCACAAGCATTCGTCCTCCTCAACAGGGATAGCACGACGATGGGACGGCGATCCACCGAAGCCGAGCCGAACCGAGGAGTCGAAGCAGAAGTTTCAACCGAAGCTGAATCCGTGAAAAAGTTCGAGCCAAAGCCAAAGCCAAAGAATGGGCAGAGCTTCGGCTGACGACAAGAACAAGACCAACGCGGTATCTCTCGTAAAACGCAAAAAGCTAGCCAGGCAACCAGCCAGGCTGCCCGCTAACCGGCCAGCACCGGCGGCCGGCTGCGGTGGTTAACTAACTGTTTGACTGACCAGTGGGCGCATTCAGGTCAGTCGGCTGACGCTGACAAGAAGTTGTGTCGTTCGTCATCATAGCTTCTTCGGACGACGGACGAACACAGTGTGAATGCAACGAACGAAGTTCTTCTTTCACCCCAACACACCCCACCGTACACCGCCACGCCACGCCACCCCCGGCCGAACCCGGTCCGGTCTGTACCCGCGATGTGCTCTCGGCCGGAGGGGGGGGAGCGGTCGGGGCCAAAGCTGGACCGGTCAGCAGCTTCATAACAAGGCAACAGAAGAGCACCAAGAAGATGCAAGCGACGACGACAACAAAAACAACAACAGCAACAAGAACAACAACAGCAACAAGAACAACAACAGCAGCAACAACAACAACAACAACTCGGACGACCTCCTTACTGTCACCGGCTAGAAAGCACAGCTTCGTAGCAGCAGCAGCAGTCACCGCCGACTCGATGCTCCTCTTCTTCTTTTTCTTCTTCTTCTGTTTTTTCTTTCCTTTTTATCTTCAGTCTCGGCTTTTTTGCTCGGTGTTTCGTCTCGTAGATCTAGGTCACCGTATGTACGTAGGTGTATGCATGTTTGTGTATACGTATGCATTTATGTGGGTTTATGTGTGTCTCTGTGTGTGTGTGTATCTAGGGCTACCTGGCGAGTTGACCTGTGGCCGGAGCACGGACGGACCAGAAGGGTCCATTCTTTCTTCTTTCTTCCTCTCTTTCTCTCTCCCTCTCTCTCTGTCTCCTGTATCTCTCAGACTCTCACTTGATTGCTACCTCCTTCTGTCGTCGTCGTCGGCTTGTTGCACAAACAGCAAGAAATACCCCCAAATAGTATAGGGACGGCAAGAGAGAGAGAGCTAGAGAGAGAAAGAGTTTGAAATTGAGAGGCAGAAGACGGGTCATGGCGTACGAAATGCAGAGTGACCTGACGCGCCCTTTTTTCAACTATTGACGACCTAGTCACATTACTACCATTACTACAGCAGCAACTCCAACCACTACCTTTATCACCACCACTACGAGGAGTAGCATTTTCGCACCGCTGTCCACTGTGGATTACTCTTGCGTCGTTTTTCCTCTCATTCCATATATATATATATATATATATGTGTGTGTGTTTGAGCGTGTCCTGTCCTGAAGAATAGCTCTGTTCGCGTAAGGACCGAGTACGGCAGTGTGACGAAGGTGACCCCTATTTGAACACCTGACCGCACCGGTTGACCGGGCGAGAGTCGACGAAAGATCGAAAGATGTCGCGGGAGTTGTTAGGCAAGACTAGCGGTCTACGAACGAGGCGCACTTGTGGACAGACGCCGACGCAGCGATCGGCATCAGGCGGATCGAGCGTCGATGGACGCCAAACGAACGGACGGACGGACGAACGGACAGACGGACGGACGAACAAACGGGAAGCTTGCTTGCGTGCGCGGGGCGATTCGCCGGGCGTCGCTCTCGGACCTACTTCATTCAGGCTCAAACTCACCCGCTGCAACCCCACCAGCCACGCAGGCCTGGGCTAGCACCCCATCAAAAACACCCAGACTGACCAGCAACCAAGTGGTCGACGCGAGTATAGACTCAGACTCGAAGACACCACCACACACACACACGAGAACCGAATAGGTCTTGGGCGCGCATCCAAATGGAAGTGGAGGACAAACAAACGGGTAAGAAGGCGGGCGAAAAACGCATAGAAATAAAGAAATTGTGAGGGAGGCGGGGGGTTAGAGAGACATAGACGAGAGATGGGGGGGGGAGAGAGAGAGAAGAATAGAAAAAACAAATTGGAGAGGGGGAGCGAAACAAAAGCCGTTGAAGGCATGGTGACGACGAGAGACGAAAATTTGATGATGATGATGATAATAATAATAATCTAAGTGGACAGGGGTTAACCGGAGCTGTTAGCCTGAGGTTCCTTCTTCAGCTGATGATGCTTCTGATGTACTATTTATTGGCGGCATATGCTGCGCATGAAAGTTGCGTGTGGCATCGTCGCGGTTACTGTTGGCGTCACCGAAGACGATCAGCGCCGATTGAAGAGTTACTACGATAACCGCTCTTTCTGCTTTCTTCTTCAGCAGCAGCAGCAGCAATGGGAACCATAACAGTGGCAGATTGACCCAGCAACATCGGAAATTTCTTTTTCGTCTCTGTCTGTCTAGAAAACCTACGGACACCAATCGCACCGGTGATGGAATAGTCTTCACGTCACCGCAATTACCACAACCACGATCTATTTGTCGCCGTCTCATATGATGTGCTCGTGGCTGTGGTCGTGACAACCGACGTCGGCTGCAACCTACAATCTACAGGCTGCGATAACCTTCAGGCTTTGCTTTAGGTTACTTTTGTAACTGTCTGGTCGAATATAGCGCCGTGAGCAATGTGTCATGTCAGAAAAGAGTTCTTCCACTTGCTTATACTACTAGTAAGTAAGAAGAGGGAGCTAGCCTCCTCATCGTATAAGAGTCTAGCGTAGTAACGTGATAATACCGTTATCATAGAACTACTACATTACGCAGCCTTCGTGCATCAGTCGACGTCGCGTTGCCGCTTGCGCCGACCAAATCGAACTCTCTCAGAAATATTTGAGTGGGAAGTGGAACTTTAGTCTACAAAAGTCTAGTCTAAGGTTAGACTACTAGTCTATTCTAGTATAGACATATGGCTACAAAATTAAGATGCAGACAAAAAAAACATGCCCAAGTCATTCCATAAGAAGCCTCGTGCCAGATTAAACGACGCTTGATCCGAACGGCCCAAAATCATGGTATTAGAGTTTTTTGCGGATTGACACCTCTTACGACTTAACTCCAACACACATATATATATATATATATACGTATATATATATTTGTTTTATTTACACTAACTTCCTCGGACGGTCAATTTCTTTAAACTTTATATATTAGCATTGAGCTTTAAACTTCCATAGTTAACACATTTGAACAATCGAAACGATTAATGGTATGCTGCAGCAGGTTGTTGCCCGTATATATATATATATATATATATATATATATATATATGTGCTAAGTCTATTAGGCAGGATTTCCTCTAGGATCTAGGTATTACCAGAGCAAGAACGGTGTGCGTTTCTTCCTTTCTCAGGCTCTCATCCATATGCCCTGCCCGCTGGGAACTTCTGACAGGAACACTACGTCATAGCGCGACACTCATAATAATAATATTAATAATAATAATAATAATAATAATAATAATAATAGTAATAACAATAACACCTCAATCACAATCTGAAGGCCTGCGACAAAGAGGCCTTGCCTAATCATTCATTGGTCAATGGCAGCATTGCGGAGACATCCACCGGTGCCGCGTCATGTGCCGCTACGTATGCGTAGAGAAGCTATGGCTCTGTTCGCCACGTCTACTGCTGCTCAGACTTATGCTATGACAATAGTTGTTGATCGTGTTGTGGTCATTCGCATCATCTTATAGCGTCGCTATGTTTATTATTATCTTATTATTTATATTATAACTATTCCGACTACAATTAGCATCCACGCCAGACGTTCAAGAGCAAGGATGTTCAAGCGCGTTTCTCTCACTTGCTGCCTCTCGCCACTCTCCCCTTCTCTACCTCCTTTCTCTCCCCTAACGGGCCGGATGCAGATTTAGTGACAATTTGCCGATTCAGGATAAAACGACGGACCGACGTTCGCAGGAGATACGACGACGCCGCCCGTAATGACCAGGCATCAGGTGGTTAAGGTAATCGACCCTGGGATCCAGGACTGCCCTGCGCAGCAGCAGCAGCACCTCTCCCGTCCCGCCAACGGCCATCGCATCGGCGTCTATGGCGCATCAGTGCGTTTATATATACATGCATATATAGAGCCATATATATATATATATATATATATAAAAAATGTATTTATATAGTCAATTCAAATGCATCTTTATTTTGTCAAAGGGTGAGATAAATATATATGTATATATATATAACGGCATGGCTTATTCATATATGGAATATTCATGTTCATTAAACACTTTGTATCCATATACGCACGCATGCTCGG
The DNA here is from genome assembly GCA_003439945.1 of Dermanyssus gallinae. Lineage (NCBI taxonomy): Eukaryota > Metazoa > Arthropoda > Arachnida > Mesostigmata > Dermanyssidae > Dermanyssus > Dermanyssus gallinae. Next base: position 30,364 of record QVRM01006962.1, read on the forward strand.
ATCACTACTACCGACCTTTCGTAGCAAGCTTTCTCAACAGAGCGCTATGGACGCTCTGCGACAGGAGATAACAAAAATTAGGGCGTTACCTACCACTAGACAGACAGTGTATCTCTCTGGGCTGCACAACCCGAGAAACGACAAATCGTTTTATGTCTTCGCATTATGGCGTCTCTGTTGGAAACGTAATCCAACTGTTTGTTTATTGACATTTCTTGTAGATAGTTGCACACATTAATTTCAAGCTCCATTAAGCACATAGCTTGTTCGGAGCTGTAATGGCAGCTTGAGATATATAAATATATATATATATATATATATATTTTTTTTTTTTTTTTTTTTTGTGTAGGTTATTTAGTAAATTGCATGGTGGACCCCGGACATCATTGTCAAAGCCAGGGAAGTGCGGGGCTCGCAAACCTACTACAATCCAGTCGTTCTCTTTGCCTTTTGTCGGGGTTGGCCACAGTACTGCCTTGTCAATGGCTGCTCGACCTTTTGCAGCAATGATTTTCGCCTCGGACACAATTCCGCGAAGCTTATTATTATAGACCAGGATTTATGATCTTTGAACAACGTCTCAGAGGTTTCGAGACAGTACGTCTCGCTCGTTACTGAAAATGGTACAGTGTTCGTCGCAGTGCCTAAAATCGTCAGCATCTCCTGGGTTGCACATACAGGAGGCATCAGTCGTGTTGAAGGCTGTACCAGGGAGTATCGATTATTTGTCCAGTGGTACCAGGATAGCCCGGATGAATTGCTTCATATTGCTGGTTGGTTCATTTGCTAGCTTGTTTACTGATTAGTATTCCCTTCATTTGGACGTTAATTGGGGGATCTTCTTGAAACCAGTTTTTTCAGTCTTAGGTCCCAGGAAATCCGTCTAGAAAGCACTTGTATGGCTGCTGTGGAAGACTTGTGATCCGCCCGCGCGGTATTGAGCACCATAGATCTTTGCATCTAGATTAATAAATGGCGCGTAAAAGTCTATGTACTCCCACGGTTGGACATATATATATATAACCTATTCTTAATTTACTTTTTAATTTATTTAATTATTTGCATGCTCGTGTACTGTAGTTGTGACGACACTAAAATAAGAATTTTGTGAATAAATTAAGTCTGTACACTTTGTTTTTGACGCTAAAAATTAGACAAAATATTGCTATCATACTCAGTCGTAGTGGTGGTAGCGATTTGTTAGCGATGTCGTGGGGGGTCGAGTTTGTCGGCATTTGTTCGTTGACTCGCAGTTTCTCGGCAAGAAGAACCCAAATCAGAAACCGTAGCAGCGGCGGCGGCTGCAGCTGCAGTAGTTCCAGCCGCCGATCACCATCCATCTTGGTCGGGACTGTGCGAAACTTTTGCTGGTCGGTCGGTTGGTAGGCTAACGCATAAGCAGCGCGCTAAAAGAGTGAGTAAAGGGCAGCGCGCTAAAAGAGTGCCGTAGGGCGTACGCCATGTTAGACATCTTAGAGATTTTGAATTGACTCGGCCGGCCAGTTACACCAGCTGGATGAGGATAAGGATGATGATGATGATGACGGTAATGATGTTGATGATGCTCCTGGTTCATTGCACGTTGGGGTCGTTGAGTAGAACAATAGCGGGCTTCAACATCCGCAATCAGGAGAACGCCGTCGTTTGTCGTGGTTGTTGCTGTTGTTGTTGCTGCTGCTGTTGTTGCTGCCGTTGTTGCTGTTCGTGCGGTTGTTGCTGTTGTTGTTGCTGCTGTTGCTGTTGCTGCTGTGGCTGTTGTTGTTGTTGGCTATTATTGTTGCTGTTATTGGGGTTGTAAACGCGCTGTTGTTGTGGTTGTAGTCTCGCAGCTGTTGCTAACCGACTATGTTATGCATTGGTGCTTCTGTTGTGTTCATCCTCTCAATTGCAAAGTTGCTGTTTATGACGTCATTGCTGATTAGATTGTTGTGGTTGTTGTTGTTGTTGCTGCTGCTGCTGCAATTGTTGCTCTTGTTGTTGTTCATGTTGTTGCTTCTATTGACGATGTGGATGATGATGAATGATGTTGTTCTTTCTGCTGCTGTTACTACTACTGATGATGATGATGAGGACGATGCTTTTACGTCTGACGCGTGCACTGCATCCGTTGTTTTTTTTGCTGTTGGGGCGGTGACAGCGTACGACTTGATGCGGCGACGAACCGGAATGAAGATGGAGCAGTGTTCAAGGGTCAAGGGGACACTCATTCATCGTGTCCATCAATGTTTCGTTAGGACAGAGGGACGTCGATGCCGATGACGACCAAATAAGACACGCTCACCGTGTCGGTGCATTGTCTTTCTGGGAGCGATTCTTCTTCTTCTTCCAGGGACTCAGGCCAGCTATCCAGTCAGAACGGCCGCCCACTCTGACAACTCCCTCGTCCGCTCAGTCGAGCAGTCACTGTAGCGCGAGTCAGAACATTGGCAGTCGGCAGTTCCGCGCGCCCACATAGAACCATGGCCTGCCCTGGACCTACAGAGAAGAGCGAAAATGTATACTCTCCGCTTGGGAGCATCGCCCTGTCATTGTCATTCCGTGGTTGTACACAGTGTATGTGTGTGTATATATATATATATATATTATATATATGTATATATATATATATATATATATATATATATATATATATTATATATATATATATATATATATATATATATATATATATATATACAAGCATAATCTTTATGTGCGTCGACGCATACAGACATCCTCATATACGCATACACAGTATGCATCGGACCATATGCATATATATATATATATTTACATTTTTCGAGTATACAGAGAAAATATACTACTTCGCTACCTCGATGCGTGCGTGTGGCATTCCTAGGTCTAGACACAATAGGCAAATTATTACCTGGCGACGTCAGCCGACGCAGTTCACGAAAGACTTTGCCATGTTAGTAAGCTCCGAAATCGTCAAAAATTACCATGTCTCTCTCAATCGATTACATCTGTCAGGATACTTCCTAATATTATTTTTCGTGGAATTATTAAGGGTTCTCGTAACTACTTACAGCTCTTCGCAATCCTCTAGTTTTTTCAAAGTGTGTCTTTCCTTTACATGTGCGGGAGACTTACATGTGAAAACGATACTAGCCTAGCAAATGGTGTGCCAAACTCGGTCCCGCGAAGAGTGTGGACAAAAATTTGTCAAATTTGCGGATCTAACTATCGGAAATCTCCGCCGTTCCTTGGCGCACATATGACAATATTTGTGAGGTTTGAATCTCCTCGCTGCTTTCACTAAATTCAGTTAAACCTCAGATCAAACAGTAATTCTAGTTAAGCTATTGCATTATAAACTGTTAAATATACTGGGGCTGTTGGAGACAACTTTGCGCGAAGAATACATAATCCCTGATGGTAGTGTAGCAAAAACAAGCAAAAAATCTAGATCTAGAAATAAAAACAACCTTTGTAAATTTTATAAGGGGACTAAAGACTATTCTAGAAAAGAACTTATCGTTAATGAACGCACAATCATGGCTAATTATCTACTCGTCGAAAAGGCTTCACCTGTGACAAAAATTCCAAAAGCTTATTATGGGATCGATGCATATAGTCTGCCAAATTTAATGGCATCATAGTAACATCATTGGCATTGAAACACTGATAGTAGAGCCAAATCGGCTGTAACAGGGCGTTTGAAAAGTATATCGTAGCTGACGTATAGTCGATTCACTTGTTTATTGTACAATAAAGAGATTACTTTTCCGCATATAATAAGACTCAGTCTGTTAAATTTTGTATTTGAACAACCCTTATATAAGGACATTTGACAATGGCCGACGCCAAGATTTTCGGCCAGATGAAAGCTTCGTTTTCAGACAAAAGTTCTGCAAGTTATCAATCTGCAGAATTATGCCGCCTCTAGCAGTCTCATGCACTGCTATTCCGACGACAAGCGTGTAGCCGAAACCAGCAATGACCTCAAGTAAGCATATCATGTAAAACAATTTGTAACTTTTATACGATATGCTGCGTAAACAATGTTCGCAGTCGAAAAACTGCTTAAATAAAACGCCATTCATATTCGAAACCTGTAAATAATGTGTTTACTTCGTACGGTATACCTGCCATCTTCCAATCGCAAAATTTTATTTAGCAAACACGCATGCCTAGTAGTAAAAAGCAAAAATAGACAGAAAAACCACATTTTTATTTTCTGAATACAACAATATTTTGTTTCGTTTTAGAGTTCAGCATGGCTTAACGAATTGCAAAAGTTGCTCTATATTCGTCTCGCCCAAGATGCTACCGGGTTAGCTTGAGCTCCGCAAAACTTCGAGTGCTCTATCGGGGCCAATACGTTGATCGAGGAGGTTATTATAGCCAGCCAACTGTGCCGCTACGAGTTCTGGTTAAGATCGCGTTTCGCATGTACCTGAAATCGACACTCCACTGCAGCCCGTGCCTTCACAGAGAACATGTCACACCGGTATAACAACAATAACAGGCAATGACTCGCATCGTGCTATCGTGTTCTATTCTGATTGAGTTGTCATTGTTTTCGATCCGCAGATACAGCCAGCGTATCAAATCAGAATCAGTCCGTTTGCGGACTTTTGGACATCGGTCTCAGTGCGCGCACCCTCGAATGCGTCATGCGGGAGTTGAACCCGGCTATACACAGCCGTGCATAAACAACCTGTACGTCGGTACATGCATGAGAAAGAAATTCCTGCACGTGCGAATATGGGCACGAATGTGCTTTGTCTGGATCTGTGTTAGTGGCGCTAGGTAAAGGTGCAAAAGTGACATGACTAATTGCCCCGGCTCATTAGCTTCAGACGGGCGCCGCCTGCTCTTTGAGGCAGGAGGAGAAGAAGAAGAAGAGCACAAAGACAGACCACACCGATCGGGTAGGACGGTTTGTCCTTCAAAAGCGATGGGGTCCAGAAGGAACAAGGTTCTGCCCCCCCCCCCCCCCGGAGGCGGCGGCGGTAGCCTTGTCCGTATATCGATAACAGGCCTGTTGCAGGCCCGTAACATGATCCTCTCTAATTCTGCGTGTGATCAATTGCATGGTCAGTAAGAAGCAACAGAGGTTGTTTGGTAGAGCAACAACAGTAGTTAGAAGCAGCGGAGGACAAACCCTTAAGCAGTTACTAATACTGGTACTTATGCTGTTTCTGCTATGCAAAGCCACTGCAAGGGCACCACCAATCCCCTTTGATCCAGCTACGGGGCCATGCTCCATGCTCACATCGCGATCATCAGAACAACATCAGACCTGCTACTGCAAACCGCACATTACCTCTCACCAAAACACATTACGACTGTTATTACCACCAGTCCTTTGTCTTCTCATCAGAGATAAACGGTATGCGTGGAGAAACACAACACACACTCGCATTTATATATATATATATATATATATATATATATTTGCGAGCATGTTGTGTATATCTACGTCTATGAGCGTATGTGTCTCTCGTATGTACACGCTTCGAGACTCTCTGAGTTCGAATGAGGCTGTGCTTGCTTGTTGTTGACTGATGACCGTAACCTAATCTCAGACTGGTTACGCAACATTCCTCAAGTCGTCGGCAACACGACTGATTCGGGTCGTCCAAGTCACCCTCGTTGTCGTCGTCGTTGTCGTCGTCCTCGCACGCAAAGAAAGAACGCCAATGGCGTCAGTGGCGAGCCTGCGAACAGGTGCAATTTGTCTTGGTCGGTTTACACGGCGCGTACGGTGTCTGCATACGCCGGCCTTGCTCACACACATAGACAGAAACGGCCTCCCTGTCTGCAGCCGAAGAAGGGTTCGGGGCAAAAACGAGTAACCGACGAAAATCGGCGGTATCGAATGTAACTCGTCGTGGCGGCGTTCCATGCGATATTCAGTGCATCACCTATTCGACTTGTAGAGTGCAAGCTCACGGTACTACTATATATATATATATATATATATATATATAGAGAGAGAGAGAGAGAAGAGAAAGTGAGCGTGTACTTGCCTTAACTGGTAATTAACAAATGCGGTTAAGTCTACTTTATTAAGTTTTTACTATTGTTTTAATGTATGGCCTCATCTAAAACGCACTAGAACAATCGGCGTAGACGGTGAGTGGCAACTGGGGCAGAGAAGAACTAAAAAAAATTGGAACATGCTCACCAAACTCATTACTCTGACACGGAATATTTTTAACCGTACATACACACACATCTAGAGCATGCTACGCGTCTTAATCGTAATAAGAAAATTACATACTCGGCTTTTATTCGATTTCGACGGCGTTCGATTGTATACCTAAAGTTCAACTTCTCGAGATAATCAGATCTAACTTTTCTATAACAGGTAAGTAAATCTTCTGCATGGCCTATTCAGTTATAGCGCCCCAACCATTAAAAACGGAGACTGCACATCTGTTAGGTAACATCAAAGCGGCGCACGTATTTTTTGCTGACGACGTTGTTATACTACCAAAATCCTAAGATCACCTGCAGTATTACCCCAACGCAACAGCAAAATGGTGCAAAGAATGCAGGCTTACAATCAACATCGCGAAAATAATGGTTCTCCGCTTAAGGAGGGAAGGCGCATACGCCGCGGCAGATCACCATGTTAAGGTTAACGGGCAATCTTTTAAACTTGTCAGCCATTTCTCTTACCTTGGAGCCATCATAACCCCAAAACACTCCTTCAATCAACATATTAAGGAGATTCGGGCTAAAACTACAGCTGCAACATTTCTGCTTGGTGACCCCGGTGACGTAAACTAGTAATAATAGAAAGCTACTGCTTGTCCGTAGTCGAAACACACCTAACCCCAACCGATTTGAACATTTTAGATAAAGCAAAGGCATGGTATGTCAAATGAATATTGGGTTAACCAAATAACGCGCCAGCAACACTCGCAATGGAGCTGTGTAGAGAACAAACATTAACAGAAGAGTTAGCACTGAACAAGTGTTAGACGCCTACAGAGGTTTTCGAGAAACTAAAAACATGCCATTTGTTATTGACAATCATACTGAAGACCAACTTATGTCTCCCAGAGGTATATACAGACATATAGTACAACCATTTATCGAAACACGTGGCATGGATACCACAGTTGCATATGTATGAAACTGTTTCTATGTTGATGAATGTGTGTAGAGTGTTTGTAGAGAGTGTGCCATCGGGCGCTACGACATACTCAAATTTGAAGAGATGTCCTCTATCTCACGAGTGAATTATCCATTGTCCCAAATCGTTGTATTGTATCTAGTCTACAAATTTATGGTGAAATAAACACTTGATGATATAGATGCGATGCTATATATGATAAATATCTATATACGATCGTACATAGGTAAAGGTCAAGTGTTACATATATATATATATATATATATATATATAGGTCATTAACCTAATGTAATTTAAATAGGGAATCAGAAAATCGTGTTGCGTTGTACTTAAACTCTCTCTCTCTCTCTTATATATATATATATATATATATATATATATGTGAATGCAAACTATGCGCGTATACTATATCCCGAGTAGTATCGTATATTACCATGAGGCCGTCATGTTACAACGAGTGATATCGAACGCGGCGGCGGCGGCGGAGGACGTCAAGGTGGCCGTAACGTAACCGCATGAGTATATGTATACATGTATATGTGCATGCACAAAAGACTAATCGGTCATCAACGACGACAACGGCTTGGCCAACAGTCAGCGACAACGACAACGCAGCGGCCAGACATGGGCCAGACGAAGCGTCACGTCTTGAGAACAACAACAATGCAGGCAACCCAACCGGTAACAGATCTATCAGCAGACAGAGATGGGTTACCAGAAAGAGTTAGTGCAGGGCAACGTAATAAACGTAAACCAGTCACAACCGTTACCGCGGTAGTAGCGGCAGCAGAAGCAGACGCGGTAACCGTAGTGAACCAAATAAGTTTTTATTTTGTCGTTCGCAGGGACGACCCAAATGTCATGGTCCGACCGGAAATTTTATTTTGTCTTAGAAGAGTTATCGGAGGACGGGGCAGGGGAGGGCGGCATTTCGCTGGGCCAATCACCCCATCGAAGTACCCCCCCCCCCCCCCTAGATCAGCCCAGCACAACCTTAATAGACGAAGAAGTAGTCACATAAACGTTGTTCCGATAGCAAACTAAAATAAACGTCGTGGTCCCGATGGCGAACTAATATGATCGTGGTCTAGATGGCGAACTAATATGGTCGTGGCCCCAATGGCGAACTAATTCGAACAAAGTCCCGATGGCAAAATCACCTCAACGCGTCCCGATGTTCCAAATCAAACGCAGTTCCGATGTTCCAAATTGTTAATCAAGAAAGACCACAAACGCGGCAAAAGTAGGGTGTTCCAATTGCAGCGGAACGCTGACGTGTCAGCTGTGATTTGTCGGTACTTGTGTTAGAGTAAGCGAAAAAAAAGCACTTCAGAACGCTGCTTCTGTGGTGCTTGGTAAGTAAGTGACTGCCGGCTCATCTACGAAGCGATTGGAAAACGAAACGGTGTCTCATTGAGAGACAGAGGGGACTCGGGTAAAAACGTTTCAGACGAAAATGGCGCCCGCCCGACGACCGAATGTCTTGGCCAGTGTCTGTGGCTCTAACTGCGTCATGATGATAGTAGTCATCAGAATAGAAACTATTAGAATATCGCTCATTATCGTCACTAGCTACCGGTCCTCGCTCGTCGACGCCTTCTTCAAGTTCAAGGCTGGAAAAACCGGAAACTGCCGCTTCTGCCGCTACAGGTGCTTCTGCTGCAAAGCCGTTAACGAAAAAAGATAGATTGAGGAAAATGAGAACGACAAAGGTTTCGTCTTTGACGACATATTCTATACGGCTTCGGCAGTGAACGCTCCGTCTTACGCAACAAAATATGTCGACGACGATGGCGATGCGCTCGAATGCGTTTAATCGAAACATCTACATGGCTTCTCGGGTGGTGACTTCATCGTCATTACTTATTCTTTGGAATATGCTTTCTCCGTTCCCCTTTCTCTTTGCATACTTACTCTTAATATATATATATATATATATATATATATATATAATATATATATATATATATATATATATATATATATAAGAGTAAGTACGCCAAGAGAAAGGATATATATACTAAGCGATAACCGTTTAAGCAACGGTGAAATTGTTTGCTTTATGCTAATGAGCTAAAACATAGGAGGATATTTAGAGTTCTAATGACGGTACCACGGCTAATAGGTTTGATTTATAGGTTGCAAGCCATAAAATGCATTTGTATTTAAATGCAACTAGTATGATTCTATTTGAATGGTTCTTGAGTGAGAGATGGATAAGTTTATATTATACATAGCTGTCCTACTAACTATAATTATATATTTTTTACATTCGTTAACGTAATGCTATTAAGGATGTATAACGACAAGAATTTCAGCAATGACAACAATAGCAATGCGGCCTTCATCGCTACCCTAAACCGCGATAGCCGTTATACAACCGACCCGCAGCTATGGCAGAAAAAAAGACAGAAAAATACGTTTTTTTTCGATTTACTTTCGATACATCGCACGCATCGATAACCGCTTATCTCAATGCGACTACTACGACTACCGGCGTCTCCACAGAATCAATCAGTTACGAGCGATGGATGTTTCAATGTATTATTTATTCATCATCTTTCAAGCCTCTTTGAGCCATCGGACATTGGTCGCAGAAAATGACCCAACCAACGCCGTTTAAATGATCCCACCACTCTTCGTTGTGGATGATACACATACGTATGACTGCTTTTTTTCGGCCACCGTATCGCTGTAAACGTTACCGGACAGAGCGTAAGCATATGAGTAAGTACGTAAATACGTGTGAAAAAATTTCACTGCCAGTGAAACTGTCAGTCCCGACACGGAATGTTGTCGATTCAATTTTGGTGAAGTAATTTTAGCTGGCAATATATATATATATATAATGAGAACGCTACATACCAGAGACTCTTAGTAGTGGTCAAAATTGGCGTAGTCCAAAGGAACTCCGCTAGCTTCCTCCTTTTTATCCTCTACACTGCACAACTTTCCGAAATTGTTAAGTGAGCCCTTTATGCGTTTTATGCTAACGACCGTGCCATACCAGCGCATTCCCAAAATTTTCTGTAGTTTTATCTCAACGAAACTGTTAAATGGTGTACGAAGAACGACTTCATAATCAATATAGACAAAACTAGGATTTTTAGCCGAGGAATGCATACGTCATGGCAGACCTCACGAAAATATAAATAGACGGCCCTTAAGGTATTCAAGCACTTCATCTACTTAGCAGTTACTTTAACGTATTGATTATATTAAACGATTGCTGGGCTTGCCAATAATGTATGTCCTGACAGCACTTGCAGCCGAATTGTGTAAGGAGCGAACGCTCATTGAAGATCTGACGCCATGTTATTTTTCGTTTAGCCCCGAGACACTTCGTTACTATCGCGCTTTTAAACATAATTGTAACTTAGTTCGTCACTAAAAATTACACTGGAATCTCAGCCTTCCGCACAGAAAGGTGAAAGCAAGGCCACTAAAAGAAATGTTCTTTGATCAGTAGGGTCACCGGGTCACGGACACTGCTACCATATACATATTTACGTTTTACTACAGATTATTGTGTTTGCAGCTTCTGTAAACATTATGATATCAAACCTGATCAAATTATTAAGTGCGATGAAATTCCGGCAACGTCCTTTGGGACAAAAATCACTCATGTTTTGTCAAGCTAAGCCATCATTTTCACACTATTAACCTGAGAGTGAAATAAACAAATGTTAATTCTTCGTACTGCTATCACCAGTTAAGGGTGCCTTCTTGTACATATTTTGTAACTGAATATATGTTATGACCACTTGTATTGATAGTACGTTCTGTTACTTCTTTAAAAACGTAAGTATTTCTTTGCGATTCGTTTATTCTTGTTCTTTTCTTGTGTTGGGGTTTGACCGCAATCCCATTTCGTCGTCGGCTTGTTCTCCAGTTCTTTGTTTTTCGAACTCGTTTTTGATAAGTTTCTTTTACTAGCCTGATGCTATGTTCATATTTGCAATCACTCTCGATCCTCGGTGGTGGTGACGAGATCTGCGACCAACATGTTTGGAGACCATATTACCATGGCCATGTCCTACTATCGTTCACCATATCAATGTCTACTTCTGCTCTTCCTTGTTTGCAGTGTGTAATTCCTCGAGGGCTGTGAGGTCTCCCTCGACGCTAGGATAGGTCTCCCGTAACGGCGATCGTCTGGACACCCTGAAGGCTGCAGAGAGAGAGTACGTTGTCGAACGCCATGATATATAGAGCAATTATTAATGTGGGACGCTGCCGATCACGACGAACTCTGTGTTCCCGTACATAATTGACCGGCTGGTGAGATAGGAGGTTAGAATCTTCTTAAGTTATAGAAAACTCCCTTTTCAGACATGACATCTAAAATTACCTGTCATCTCAGTGAGTTAAAGGCATTGCGGGCTTTCAGAAGAACGACCATGCCGAGCTCCCATGAGCATTTTTTAAATCAATAGCCGTTTCCGCAGGCAGCCTCTTCGGAAGCCAAATTAATTGTCCTAGTATTTTTGCTCGTCTTACTTGCCAGGGTAGTGGATGGCCTTCCTGCGTTCTCATCAGGACCAAAGCCGTCTTCTTCCACTATGCTCAGCAAAGTCCCTCTCCTTTGATTTGATAATCTTTCATCTGTTTAAATATTCCCGGTTGCTTTTGAAGAAGTATCTTTACGGTTCTTACCGGGATGCCACCCGGGCCGGGTGCTTTGCTGTTGAACGGCCGTTTTGTAGTATTCCCCTTGTAAAGTTAGGGGTATTGTCTTTCTACTTCGTGTGTAGTTCTGGGCGGGTAGATTTGGCCTGGCTCAGAAAGAGTCGCCTCATTTTTTTTGGCATTCTTAAGAGTCTTTCTTAGCTTGAAGCCCTCCTATGCTTCTTCTATCATTGTATTGCTGTCGAATGTTTCTGCTCTGCTTGCTACGTCCTTGCCTATCTTTACTGCTCTTTAGCCCGTGAGGTAGGATTCCAAGCTTGTCTTCGTCGATGACCCAAACAAAAAGGCTATCTCAAACGCGCTTTCTATCAGCGTTTCTGCATTGATTTATTTATATTCGATGGGGCAGGCCTTTCGGCTCCCTTTTTGGTTACTACGTGAGACTGCTAGTTCAGGCTCTAGAAACGCAAGATTTTCTAAATATATTAAAAACGCGTTCCAGGCGCACTAGCAGAACCGTCACTTGACTCATTTGCTCCTCGAAGCGGTATGTTAATTGTCGTGTTTTCTTTTTGGTTGATCTTCTGGCCGCGGAGGTGATTGCGTTTTACTTGATCAGCTGATCTCTGTTGGTCTCTAAATGGTAGATTCTTTGAAAAAAAGCCGTACTTACTCAAGCGTACTTTCTTTAATTACTAGTACTGTTTCAATTGGGTATATGCTACAACTTTTCTAACGGAACACGAGTTTTACCTCGTAGACCGTGTTTTACGTTGACTACGAGTATATTTAGAAATTCACGTACATCAAGCTAATTTGTCCCCGACGAGCACTCCCCGAGATGTAAAGATTTTCGACATATTTGACACAAAGTGAACGGAACTTACCGTTTCTAGCCTCAAAATGGCCTTGGTGTGCGAGCTTTGCTGTGAGAGGAGTTCTGTGGACAATAAAGTCGTGGTCTGCAACGTATGCAGGACCGTGCACTCAGCCTGCTGGGGCCTAACGAAACAGTTCGAAATGCCGCCATTAGGCAAATGGGGCTGCAAGATTTGCCTCGGCAGGGCACAAACACCAGCACAAAAAGCCACCACCTCCACGCTCACTTCTATTCTGAATCAGCTGTGGATGGTTAATGATGCCATAGCAGTTATCCCCACTCCTCAAGCGGGCATGAATCATATTAACATACAGCTCAAGTAGCTGTCAACAAGGGCGCAACAAATCAAACTAGTCAAACAAGAAGTGGCACAGTTGAAGACCCGTGTAGACGAGGTGAAAACATCGCCACCACAATTAACCCAACCAAAGCTGGTGTTCAATGCTTGAGCAAAGTCAGCTACAACGTGCTGTTCTTATATACAACGTTTCGAGTAAGGCAGAAAAGACGACCACAACCACATCTGATTCACATTGACTACACGGGAGACATGAGGGTTCAGAGGGTGAGGAGCCAATTCAGACGACAAATTTGTAGCTGCTTGGCATTTTCGGTTCTACTGTCGTATCATCTTGAGGGCTAACATGGTAACATCTTTTTGTCGGCTTTCCAGACTATCTCTATTCCTTCTGGACATGATTGTCACTGCTGTGTCGTACGTCAGACTGGGCACGGTAACGGTTTTCTAGCATTTTTTTAACATAATTTCTAGCATATATATATATATATATATATATATATATATATATATATATATATACTGATAATACAACCACCTTTTGACGCATGGTTCTATAGATAAATACAGTTTCCTTCGCTCAGCGCTTCAATGACGCTCTTAGTCCGGTTGAAGTGCGCGCGCTGGCTTTATTCTCCCCAAACCTAGGGCTGCCACTAGCTGGCAGATCGAAGTCTGCGGCTTCTTCTACTCAGCATAGCCGTGTACTAGATTCACGATCGTAAAGTGAATTGTGCGTTCCCCCTCCTCGGGCTGATTTGTCCCTGCAAAAAAAAATCTTTCAACAACTTCTCCATCTGTGCATATGCATACGGGACTTCGCCCTATTATGTCCATCACTATTACTGCGAGGATGGCCCTGGTCCATCAATACTGGTCCACAGATCTGATTCTAACAGGGTAACGTATTGTTTCCTCTGAGCCTAAAGAGCCCTAAATCTAGCCCAACTAATCTAGCCTTCGCTAAGTTCAGTCATTTTATTTATTATTATTATTATTATTATTATTATTATTATTATTATTATTATTATTATTATTATTATTATTATTATTATTATTATTATTATTATTATTATATAAGCAATATGGTAGATATTATATAAGTAATATATTGATAATTGTGATACATGTACATATTGATAAAATAAACCCTTGTACAACAAAAAAAAATTATTATTATTATTATTATTATTATTATCATCATCATCATCATCCAGCAGCCGCATTTTCAACTGTAAACTTGCTTACCAGAGCCTCCAACATCACGCTAACTGTGTATTTGCATAGCTGAGCGCGGGTATTGCCGCTGCTTGCCAGCAGAACCTTCTTATTACAAAGGCCTACAGGGACTGTGCGCGCCTTAGTGCTCTTACAGCCATGCTTTTAGACACATACAATGAGCGTATATGTCTACTATACGCAGTTATGTAGGACGATGAGTCAGTGGTTTTAGTGGAAGCCGTAGCAGCAGCTGCAGCAGCAGCAGTAGTAGTAACAGTAATACTAATTGTATTATTAGTAGAAGCCGTCATGATAATAACTAATTACGGCAGCGCTGCCACTGTTGCGGTAGTGGCCAAGTGGCTGAGCAACGCGAGCGCTGCAATTTCATGATTATCGCCGCAAGCATCATCGTGGTGCTGATTGATCATTGCTCATTATCAACATGCTAGAAGCGTGCACGTGATCATCATCGTCATCACCATCATTATCGATACGACATTGGCCGTTCAGTCAGTCGTCATATAAAGCAGGTCGTTGTCGCTTTGCTGTCTCCTTGAGCATTACTCGCCCCTACTAGACTATAGACCACTGCCGCCGCCACCACCACAACCACCACTATTACTACACCACTGTCAGCATCATTAGCATTAATTATCATCATTGGCGCCGCTAGACAGCTAACTAACCCTAGTTCTAACTAGACACACGGACGACGCGGGCTTACGAAGTCAATGTTCAACAATGGCAGCGATTGTCGTTGTTGTTTGCTGTTGAGTGTAATTATTTCTGCTGTTGCTAAACGGAATAGTGAGAATCCCGCTGCACCATAAATACAAATGTGCATCGGTGGGGCTCGAACCCGCGCACCTATCGATGTGTCTCCTCCGGTCACGAGGCGCAGACGCATGCCACCACGCCACCGGGCCGTTGTCAGTGATATATATATATATATATATATATAGTTGTTGGTAGTAGTACCTACTACCAACAACTATAGTGAATAAATATGATGTGTGTATATATGTGTGTGTGTGTATCAAGATATACATTTGTGATGTAAGAACATGTGCTTAGTCCGCTCGGGACCTATATATATATTTATATATTGCAAATAATCACCTGTCATCTTTCAAAAGTTTCCGCGATCAGCTTTCTTCTTAAACAGAATAGGGAAGGGCTGCCAAATCCAAGATAGAGGGTCACTCAACGGAAGATTGAGCAGAAATTGTGAACATTTATCATGAAAAGAGGAACTCTATGGGCCAAGCCGTAGAAGACCAGGAAGCGCTCGTTCGGCTAAAACATGTATGTACGCATGTGTATATATATATATAAATATATATATATATATATATATATATATATATATATATATATATATATATATATATATAGGGTCTTCCAGAACTAATTCAACAAAGTTTGGGGTCTAGTACAAAACAATCATTTTTCCAATAGAACAAGGGCCCGGAAGTGGCTTCTAAAAATGGGTAATTGAGCACGAAAGCCAAAATATAAGAGTAGCCAAAAAAATTATTTCTTGAAATTTATCTTCAAAATAACTTTTATTCTGCTTTGAAGTAACGTATAATGCAATTCAATGCAGAGTTTTCAAACACGCTGGTATGATTGCTTTGTCGATAGGATGACTGAGGCTCTCGCTCGCGATTTAGTGATAATATGTCAGGATAAAAGCTTGATACAAACACTTTGGTCATTTCGCTTTCACTTCAGGAGAAAACGTTTCCGCCACTTTGTCCCAATGGAAAAATTATTTTTCGCCGTACCAGATCCCAAAGTTGGTTGGACAAATTTTAGGAGGTCCTATATATATATATATATATTTATATATATATATATATATATATATGGGACTCTCCTCCCCATCCCATTGTCGCACTGTTGCACCAGCGGCTTATGCCACGGCGCGTCGCCTATAGGGCAGGTTGCGTGGTTGTGATTAGGGTGAGCCTGAGCAGTGGTAAGAGATTCCTGTTAATAATGCCGTAAGATGAGGGGCCTATTGCAGACCCGATCCGTCGTTGTTGGATCTTTGTTGTGTGTTTCGGGTGCATCTTGGTCGGCGGGCTTGTCAGCGTTGCTTCAGCGGGTGCTTGTTATAATCTTTGTTATTAGTGTTGTCGCTGTAATTGTTGATACTCGTGACGTTGTTGTTTCTAATGACTGGTGGATTTCTAATGACTGCCGAGGTTCTTGTTTCTCGTGGCTCTTGATGTTGTTGTTCCAGATAGCTCCTCCTGATGTTGTTGTTGTTGTTGTCTCTTTTCTGGCGGCTCCTGATGGCGGCTGTCTAGGAAAGCAGCAGCAGCATTTGTCCTAGTAGTAGTCGAACGGCTAGTTGTCGAAACAGTCTAGACTTGTAGACCTACCTAGAGCTTCCTCTGTGGTTGCTACCCTGCACTGTGGGAAGTTTCGCTTCGGGGTCAAGCCGACAGGCGCGACAGGTTGAATCGACGAGAAGGCTAACTTTGGTTCGCGACGATCTGCCAGCTGGTGCTACCAATGATGAACACCAATGCGCATTGGCATCGATAGCAGATAGAAGGAGAGATATAAATTCTTACATCTAGATAAATCATAGTAGCACAATGAGAAGAAAATGCAGAGTAGAGCAGTGCTAGAGAGAAAGAGAAACGTGAAGGGTAGAGACTTCTTATCCTATACGGCTAGATGTTGTTGTTGTTGCTGCTGCTGATGTTGAGGTTGTTGTTGTTGATGTTGTTGTTGTTGTTGTTGTTGTTGTTGTTGTTGTTGTTGTTGTTGTTGTTGTTGTTGTTGTTGTTTTTGTTGTTGTTGTTGTTGTTGTTGTTGTTGTTGTTCTTGTTGCTGCTGTTGTTGTTGTTGCTGTTGTTGTTGTTGCTGTTGTTGTTGTTGTCCTCGTTGTTGTACCCGTTGTTGTTGCTGTTATGAGCGGCGTATGTCATCGGTGGCGCCCGATGTCAACAGACATGAACGATATCTATGCCGCTTATCTTAATCGTATCGATGATGGTCGATTATTATATTATTCGGCATGCGCTGTGTATCTCTGTTTATTGATCGTTTACAAATGTTATACTATTATAGATGCATTTTCGGTCGGAATCGTGTTTGAAAGTCGCAGCCAACGCGTCATAATAATAACATCGTCAGGTGTGCATCGATGCAGCATCATCCATCGGTCGAACCGCTTTCGACAGTCATCTGGGTTGGTTTCACTTCGGGAGAGAGGGACAGAAAAACAACAACAACGACGACGACGACAGAGAGAACGAGATAAACTAAAAAAGACACGTGAAGTTTGTACGTGGGTTGTGTGCGAGTGCCGAGGGAGGGAATACCGACAGTTATCGAGATATAACGGACGGAAAATGTAGCGAAATATCGCCGGCGAACGCATGCAGCGGTAAAGTGCGGCGGATACGCTACTGCTGCTGCTGCTGCTGCGCAAATGTCGGATGCGTCGCCGAGAAGTAAAGTCGTCATAACCTCTCGTCGTGTCTCGTCGCACAGCGGATGAAGGTCGCTTATCGCAACATCAGCACGTACCGCTACACTATTATTTCACACATAGTCATACGACTATACGTGCCATATTCAATTATTTGCTTTATGTACATATATATATATATATAATATATATATATATATATATATATATATATATAATATATATATATATATATATATATATATATATATATATATATATATATATATATATATATGTATATAAATTAACTTTTGTTTATTGTATATATAGATTAACCGGTAAAATGCATGATGCACACCGGACGTCGTCGTTAACGCTAGTGGTAGTGCGGTAGTGTGGAACTCACAAACGCCCTAAAATTCAGTCGCCTGTCTTGTTCCTTGTCAAGCGTGGTCGCGGCACTTTCTTTTTATTCTACTTTTTCTCGAAAGAGAAAGTATTTACTTGGCCACTATAACTTGTCACTAGAGCTGATTGGCTTGGCGCAGCGGTGTTTTTTTGCTTGCGAGATAAGTTCTCCGATTTTTTTTACCATAAACGTAGACCTGTGGTCCTTGGGCAGCACCTCTACAAGGACTTGGCATGTCAGGGTCTTCACATGCCTAGGTTTCGCGCGAGTAGCTCTCACTTAGTATTAGGAAAGAGTACAGCAGTTGTGACGTCACCGGCGACCTAGCAGCGCTTTACATCATCATCATCATCATCAACTTCTGAGTCGCTCTTCTGAGTCGCCCATACGACATTGGGGGTAGTCAGCTTTACCAATGCGGTGTAGGTATTGCTGCAGCAGCAGCAGCTACCGTGGCCCATTAGGAATTGTTGTGCTGTTCCGCTTAAGACGCCGACAGCGATGGTCGGACAAATGTGCCTCAGATGAACCCCCAGTAGCACAGCCACTACCTCAGATGAACCCTCAGTAGCACAGCTACTATGGCAAGTCCAAAAGCTCTCCGTCAAGACGGCCCTAATTCTCCTCAATATGAAGGTCGGCATCGGTGGCCCCATATGGCATAACACTCATATGGGTATATCTTTCGGCAGAGGAGCTGCGTAGCTGTCTGAATAATGTAAAGACAAATTTTCTTAGGAACTGGCCTTCGACGTTCTTAAACTGCCTAGAATTGTCTTACTTACTTAGTTACTCTCATCAAACACCATTTAAGTTAGACTTCATAAATCGACTCAAGCTTTACCCGACACCAATCGGCTCTTATTAGACAGTATCGCGAGTCATACGGCCAGAAAATTAGACAAATCTCCTAGGACTTCTACTATATGCGACGAATGCGATACATTTAAGCTGATTGCTTCCTTTTCAAGAAAATTTGCATATCGGTGCACGGGATTTATTGCAAACAATTGCTGTAAAATAAGGTTCTACAAACCCGATACTACGTGTGTGTGCCTGCCGTGAACTAGTGTACTCTAGATATCATCACAAGCCATGCAACTTCACGATGCCGCTTTCCATTTTGACTAAATAATTTAGCATTGTGTGATAGTGTACAACATCTTCAAGTGTATTAGGCTATATTTTTTTGGCCAAATAGTGACATTAATATATGTTATAAGCGAGGGGGGTGTGAAAAAGTGAGCAAGCCGCGCTTAAGACTGTACCATTTTTTCCGTCAGGGGTATTGATTTTATTCGGTATCTAGGGTAGGCCCGGTGGGATTGCTTCTCATTGCTCGTTTTCCCTGTAAAGTAGAGTTCAATGGAATATACACCGAGTAGATTGCAAAGTCGGATGTAATGATGAAAATAAGTGTGTGCCTTGTCCGACTAAGTTGGCAATGATCTTGTGGAGGAATACCTTGGTCGAAGGACACTTGTTGCTAGCGTTGGGTTCAGATTGAGAAGGAATGTGTTTAATGTTACTAATCATTTTGCTTGCTATTGTCGCAAGAGTGTAATCTGTAGTCAAGGGCGCACTGCCCCCTATACATACATATCGACGTGCCCTTGCTATTTACGTTTGACGTCGAATTGGCCTTGCTGCAAAACAGTCCCTGGCCGTATAGTAAAAACTCGTGCATATTGAATACCGTAGTGTACAAACTTTATCTATTTGGTGCCCGGTGGTATTATTCCTGCCCGGTGTGCCTTAGGGGGGCAATGCGTTATAGCTCTGCCCGAGGTGCCTCAGGAAGCAACGTTGTATAGCCCTGCCCGGTGTGTCTCAGGGGGCAATGCACTATTGCCATGCCCGGTGTGCCTCAGGGGGCCATGTATTATAGCCCTGCCCGTTAATGTTTGCCAGTTTTTTAAAATTAAACCTTTAGGGTTTCCTTAGAGGATCAAGATTTACCGCCATCTGTACATACATATATTGATTGATCGTGATTCGTAATTTTGGCTCTCGTTAAGTCACATACTACGCAATACCACCGATTGAACATTGAATGATATGGAAGCGCTTTATGAAACATATGTATGTATGTATGTATATATATATATATATATATATATATATATATATATATCGTGAACGTTGTTATTTATTTATTCATATAACATATAATTGACCATGTTTATATATATATGCAAAACACAGAGCGAACATTGCCAATCCGGTTAAATGTAACTAAACTGAATACTAATCGTGATGATAAATTATACAATAGAACGCATCGCTGATTAGATAGTTAGCTGCACAAACGCTGATTTATGCAGGATATATATATATATATATATATATATAGAGAGAGAGAGAGAGAATTTTTGACACGATTATTGAGAACTGTGACCGAGTGCTAATTGCGCTGTTAAATGATTGCTTCAGTGCGGATGCCTGTTCTATTGAGAACCGCTTCATAGGGTTTGTCAGTCTTAGACAACGGAACTATATATACATATATATATATATATATATATAGGGCGCGGCAAGAGTCACTTTAGGGTTTTAAACCTTTGGTCATAACAGACAACGTAGACTAGGTACGGTTAACATTTTTGGGTACTATTATTCTAGCATAACTTGGGCGTTATTTTCAAACTCTCCCGTTGAATAATTTCCTTTAGCTCGACGTCGATGGTAGCGAGCTTACTGGCAAACATATTGCTTTTAGGTTACTAACGCGGTGGCCACATCCCGCCTGCTTCCTAAAAGATTACTAAACTTTTTAAAACTAAACAGATGTTCGTAGTACGTCTTATGAGCTCCATTCTTTTTTTGAATAAGATAAAATAATGGAGCTCATAAACCGCCTCGCCGTCAGTGCCGCCATTTCGATATGATGGCAAAATTTGAAACAGAGCCTCAAGTGAGTCTTGCTGCACCCTCTACATATATATGTAATATACGCGTGGCGCAAATTTGTAGTCATAATTTGTATCTAACAGATTGTCTGATGACGTGAAAAATAACATATTTTGCCTATGCTCTGATAGTGATATATGTACATACTCATATCGCAAATAAGCCGTCGTCTAAACCCGATTAGCTATCTCATAATGTATAAATTGAAGGCTTCTATTTGGATCCATATATCTTTCTCTGCGTGTTCCAGATAGTTGACCGTCAACGATAACTTTTGTAATGGAGAATCAAGTACGCAAAGGCGAACTTTGTTGTTGTTTGGTTTAATAATTAATTTAAGGGTCGACTCAGAAAATATTTCCTCTAATGTAGTGTGAAACTCAATCAGTACTTTCCGGTTTTCTTAGGTCGCCGCAAACGGACAAGATAACTAGATTATTATTTGTCTTCTATCCTATCTAAAAACTAACGCGAACCAACGGATCTTCATTGCAAACAAAAATCGGATCCACATTGCAATTGTCATTAAAGGAATCACTGTACAACATCACGTCCATATATATATATATATATATATAGATTCATAAAGCCGCTTAACGGCGGTAGTAGTGATAATAAGATAATTGGCATTTTTTAGTCATTTTAAACTATATATAGCCCTACAAGTTATATAAGAGGTCGCCTCGTAAGCATCATTCAACCTGCTGTTTCTCCAGATCTCGAGGTCAATAAGGCCAAACGTACCGTAGACTGTCCCGTCGATAATTAACCTAATAGTAGAAGTGCTAAATATATGTATCCTCATTTGCAAGCTTTGTAATAATATAAAGTGACCGCATATGCACAGTATTTGTTCACAGTACTGTCGACACCCATCATAGATATATAACTATGTTTTTGTCGTAAAACTAAATACAGTTTACAACGTAGATTATATATGAGGTTACGTATATTTATGTTAATATGGTTCAGCTGGTTATAATACTGATAATTATTAATAGTATGATTACTTTTGGCACTATACATTTCTGATCCCATTTGGAACACTTGAATGCGTCTTACGACTAATTATGTTAGTAGGGAGTAGCAGTACAGGCATTGCAACCATTACAGGTACTGGTTAGAAATTCTATTCGCTAACACATCAAAAAATAATGTTACGCATCTGCGAATGGGTGGTCTTATGCAGTTCCCTTACAGAAAAGTCTCTGCTTGCTTACCTGTCGTCGTCGTCGTAGCTAATGTGCAGGTATGCATGCACATACCTGCACGCACTTGTTGCTGTTGTTCTGTCTGTGAGCGTTCAATGAGAACGGACGCCAGTAAGACTAGACGCCAGTAACAGACCAGCACCCTCTTACAACTCGTTAGTAATTAGTCAGTAGACAAACGAACGGCGTCACTAACAAGCAGACAAAGAGCACACCGAGAAGTGAAAGCGATAACTGTCAAACCAAATGTTCTTTTACCCCCCCCCCCCGCTTCCACCCCCCACTGCGCATGTGGTCGACACGTCCCTCCCGTCATTGACGTTATCGAAGCCAGCAGCCGTCACGCAGTCGCGTCACGTTTGCGAACGGAATGACGCCTCATTCTGATGCCCTATTCCTTTAGATTCCTGTGCTGCTACGGGATGCATGACGAGATATGGCACGACGCTTGAAGAAGCTCGACAGTACATGACGCCCGACTGGCCGTCGTGGTAGCCACCGCCCGCCGTCTTGGGGTACCCGTGGTTCAGGCCGGGCCTGGGGCAGAAATGGAGAAGCCCCCCCCCCCACGGGAATACCGCAGGATGGATAGGCGGAGTGTGCGGGGGAACGGGAAGGGCAGGGGTGGTTCGGCTGTCGACGGCATGTCGGGCATTCGAGGACGACAACGCCGACGATGCCGAGATGAGACGCCGAGGATACTGTCCAGTCTATGAGGTTGCCGTCTTACGGCTACGTCAGGGTGATTATGCATTCAAATGTATTCATTGCTCATCAATTTGGATTCGTCACATTTTCGAATGCTACTGTCGTCGCGTCGCAGTTGTTGTCATCTTCTGGGTCAGAATAAACGCCCTTGTTGTTGTTTTGTTGTTGTTGTTGTTGTTTGGTTGTTGCTGTTGTTGTTGTTGTTATTGCTCTTGCTGTTGTTGTTATTGCTCTTGCTGTTGTTGTTATTGCTGTTGTTGTTGTTGTTGCTGCAGCTGCTCCTTCTGCCTACGCCACAGAAATAACGCTTATCGCCAGCCAGACGGACGGACATTCGCTTTCCACAACGCACAGACAGATATGAACTGCCAAATGCGGCTACTGCTGCTGTGAACTTTTACGGTCTGTTTTCTCATTCTTCGGCCAATTCCTCCTCCGGTGCCTTCTGTGGTGTACACATTTTAATTGGGTTTTTAAGCATATACACTGGTGTGAACGACGATGCAGCCAGCACGCGATGATTGTTGTGGCTTGTCAGCGTAGTTGTAGTTCTAACGGTTGTTGGCTGTGTCATTGATCATAGCAACGACGTAACGAAGGTCGGGCAAAGCGAACTGATTACAGTAACACTGGCAGCAATTATACTGGCAATCAACAACAACAACAATAATCTTAATCATAATAATAACTACAACAACAGTAGCAACAACAACAGTTTGTTGATTTAAAGCACGGCCGTTTTTCGACGTCTGTTCACACGTCACGTGGTTGAAATGTTCGCGCCTTTGAATAATGTCTTGAGCTCGCTCTCGTGCGATTACATATCGGCCCTGCTTACTATTTATCTTTCCCCCTCAGGCGTTTTCGGCGATTTAGACGTTGCTTTTCTTTGTCTGTTTTTTGTCTGAAAATGTGCTAAACTCGCAATCCGTGTTCTAGAACGCGCACATGGCAATGAAAATCTTTGTTCTGGTTTAATGAATTGCAATATTTCACTCGCACTATGAAAGTGCGGTAGAAGGTCTACACTGGTTTGGGGTTATTAGTTATGAGTCAACTTTTAACAGCAGCAATTAGACAGCATCGACACCCAGCGCTTTTTAGCGTTGTCTGGAAGAATTAAGAGGTAAATGGTATGCGACTATAGCTTTAGTACTGCTTGAGTATCGCCTTCATCGCAGTGACGCCTATAGTATTGTACATATACAACTATTATTTGGCACACTTCGATGCATGTTAAGCGTGTAACATTGCGTTACTACCTGTGCGTAGCAGACGAGCGTACTTAAGGTGGGTTACCTAATACGGTTTTTGCAATATGTACTATATAAAGAGGTGTCTCCAAAGAAGCTCCCTAGCCATATTTGGTAGCGTTTTTTGCACTGTAGACGATCACATCACACCTTATGCAATCAGCAGCATTGCAGTTCGTTACCGATCGTCTACGCTACCTTAATTTATAGGCATATTGCCACTGATCGCCTACCCCGCTATTTCATCGTATTTTAAGCCGCCATTAACGACAACCTCTATCACACAAGCTGGATTAGAAAACAGTTTACGTAGAAATGTTATGCTAATCTGGTGTGAGACAGCTTACATACGGGTAAAGCAGCACTGGGTTTTCACGGGTTGGGGAGATGTTTGACACAGTCACCTCAAAATGTTTGTCGCGTGTAGTTGCTGTTCGATAAGAACAACCGATAAACGTCCTTCCGTGTTATTCAATAAAACGTTATGGCTTGCATTACAGTTTTTGCATACTTACTGACTGATTGCACATCAAGTCTCTATATGTTTAGGCTGGTTATAACTAGTGGTAGCGAGTCATTCGTATTAGGACCATTCACCTTCGTAGTGTTGTTGATCAGTTAGCCTACCATAACTACTATGCACTATTTAGAGCTCAGAACGCTGAACAAATTTGGCAAGAAAGAGAAGAACGTCTAATGCCTGTTATCCTCTAACTTAATTGCTACGCCGTTGGTACATGCTCTGCCAAAGCAACAAACATTACGTGGCTTTCCTTCTGCGCATCAGTTTCTCTCTCGATGAAGTGATTTCATCGGTAATAGGCGAGTTTGCCTGGAAGCATGCCAATCTAACGGCTAAAGGCATTTCCAAAGGCAGACTGCAAAAAGAATGCTAGATTCAGATCACAACGCGCTCGTAAACGACCTATTTTGACCGCAAAATTATGCGTTCGCCATGCCTTAGCGATCATGAGCAACCCATGAAGATCTAATGTCGCCCATTTATGACACAACTGATACTCGAATGATAGCTGTTTGAGGGAAAGGGGGCTAGACAAGAGACGTGTTTTGCTTTGGTTAGCAGAATATAGGCATGGATATAAAAAATATTAATTATGTATCACACTCCTGGCTTAATTAGGTAAAAACGTACCAATGACGCGTGCTTACATACAATATATATTTCATATGTCGATGATGCTTCAGTGAAAAACCGCTTTAGCCTTTCTACACATTTAAAGCTCCTCATGCCATCCTCAAGCCATGCTCATCGTATTAAAGCGCTTATGATGTCAATAAAGCACTTTATCGACACCATATATATATATATATATATATATATATATACGTAGAGCAGACACTCACGGACGATAGCCTTTTCTGCTAAATTACCCGAATAGTTATAATTGTTTGAATTTATGTAATAATGGAAATTTCGAGCTCAATGAAGAATTATTGAACTTAAATAAATTTGCCGTCCGGAGACGACGGTTCCATAAAAAAAGATGTCTATATGAAATCAAATTCTAGCTTTGCTGTTGGTGCATTATATATAGTGCACCAATCAACCAATCGCGATACTTTCTGAGTGGAACAGCCTGGCAGTTACTTACAACGTGGAAACACATTAGGTTCTTAATAGTAAAATAAACAGAAGCCCCCCTTTAGAATGGAATAAAGACTGCATGAAAATAGTATGTCGCAAGAGATGGCACGGCTATTTCTAATATATATGTTTGCAGGGCGAACGCTATGAAATCAATGAATCCATCTGTAAATATGCGGAAAATCAACCAATGACTGCATCTATGCATTGTGGAAAATGTAGTTTGAAGCGCTACCACCCAGCTAAACACAATCTCGATAAAATCCGTGCTAGGCGAAGTCTTACAACGAAAGTATGGATTGCATTGTATTGTATTACTGTATCTACCAATAATATGGTCGTGACTAAAACTGCATCAGTCGATCCACCAATTCTAAATCGAGATTTCTCTCGTCATCTAAATATTTCTATTCCAGTAGCTTGCAGCAAATACGGCAAACCTAATCAAATTAGCAAATTGCCCCAGGTGTACAGCTCTGTATTCTCTATTGACGTTATCCATATGGCTGTCACAAACCCTTAATGAACTCCCTCTCTTCCCCCGAATATCAGCGGCAGCAAGAGCGTGGTAGCGGTATGTACTAGATGTAACCAAAACAGTTTCGCTTCCGAAGGCTGCACAGAAGCTGTACAAATTGCCACTTCGTCTGACCACCTGTCACCCACCCGTCGTCTTAAATTCTACTACGAATAAAACTTTCGTAGCATATCGTAAGAGAAATGGTGACCAATCTCTCAATATGTATCGATCCCGATGTTTCCGTTCTAACGCCTTTCTGTTTCCAAATGTGTCTCGTTCCGTAAATGAGTCAGCGTGTATATTTTTGTATTTCTGTGTGTGTGAGGGACGTACTTCTCTTTTCCGCGTTCTCCCTTCCTGTCTCGGTTGCTATTATTCAGTTTTTTTTCTTCTATCGAACGAGATCATGGCATGCATCCCAACGGATAAAGTGTGAGAATTCCCGTTGGCGTGTCGCCAACCCAGCCTTTCTGCAGATAACGCCGGCCCAATTGAGAACGAACGCAGGAAAATCACAAGCAACAACGGCAGAAGCAGCAGCACCACCACTAGCAGCAAAACCGAGTATTGGTACCGCAGCGGCCGTTCCATACGTGCTTCTGAAAAACCATGTTGAGGGCAATCATCGACGACGACAACAACAAGAGCAACCCCAGCAACAACATCAACACCTCCCCCCCCCCCCCCCAGACAAATAGGCAACCGAGTCATTGGCTACGTCGCACACTGCCGCTATTTGTACGACCTCTACAATAGTTGTCACGGCGATCTAGACGAATTGGCCGCCAAAAACCTGCCTCCTCATCAGCTATATATATATATATATATATATATAAACATGTTGTATGCCTATGTCTATACATGTGATCGCACGGTCGACGGTTAAACTGGCGAGGAAAAAAAATCCTGTCCAGGGGGAAAAAAAAACGTAACTCCATAATCCTAGGGTCCACTCGAATTAGGTGTAAAATCAGCAATAATCACATTGACGATATACGTCTGTTCATCCGAGGGCAGAAACGGAGCCGCCTACTCTACTTCACTCTGCGACCGGTCGTCGGTAGGTTTCTCTTATTTCCCTCATCCCCATCACACAACGCGCCGCACACTATCTGGAGATGGGCACTAGCGTCGTGGACTCTGGATGTGAGGTGGTGTGGTTCCATTCCATTCATTCTCAACGACGTCCATGATGTGGATGTGAATATCCCCTCGCTTCTACCACCCCGCTTCCGCCGCCGCCGCTGCTGCTGCTGTAGGTGGTAGCGGTGCGAACGAGCCCGCCACTTTACAAACCATATATCATGTTACCGGCACGATGTCGTCGTAGTGGATGGCCAATGCGGCGGCCAGTAGTCTACCGACAACCCCAGACGGTCGTTGCGAACTCCGACGAACAGGTCCGAACATTGCTGTCGCCCTGATCGGCCTCATTGCGACGGCCACCTCGCTCATCGTGTTCCCCCCGTCCCTCCCTCCCTCCCTCCCTTGTTCCCTCGTTCTCTTCCTACCTCGGGGGTTCTGTCGCGTCCCGCCGAGGCTTGCACGCGATCCTGAATGCTCTGGTTGTTCTTGTTGTCAGCGTCATTGTTCTTGTTGTAGTCGTAGTAGTAGTAGTAGTGATTCCGCTGCTGCTGCTGCTGCTACTGCCGCCGCCGAAGTAGCCGACTCGTTTCGTTGAGCGTCGGGAGCAGGTAGATACCATGACATGACCACGACTACAATTATGTCTACCTGCCGTAGCAGGGGTGTAGTGGCAGGGCTAGTGAGGGGGAAGGGGGAGGGGGGAGGTTTCGAAGCAGGCGGTGGAGTTCAAAATAGGCGGTGGTGGTCGAGACTCGTAAACTTTGAGGTGTCATCGGGTATTCAGTCAGTCGTCGCCGGAGTCGTATACTGCTATTATGACTATTACCTCTACTACCACATCAACTATCAACAACATCGAGTCGTCCTCGAGGGCGATTGATTTTTTTTCCTATTTTTTCCTTCGAATCGCTCTGTTCCGCGCCCCGCAAGCATACTTTGCTGAGGACGGCAAAAGACAGGTCGGTTTTCGGCGTACTTCTGCAATTCATCCAGCCCATCTCCGGATCCGTCCCAGTCGGCTCTCGGCTCTCTGGCTTTTTTTCTGTCTGTATCTCACATCGTATTTTCGCATCGTACGTCTGCTCGATCGTGTTTTGGCGTGTTCGCATTCTAGGGCGACTGACCGACGACCGTTGATAGTGGCTGGCAGAAGCTCGAAGTAAATTCGAACGACAACGTTGACTGCGACAGCAACAGCAACAACAACAACAGCAACGGCAGCAACAACAACAATAACTGCAGCGGCAACAACAACAACAACAGCAACGGCATCAACAACAACAACAGCAACGGCATCAACAACAATAACTGCAACGGTAACGACCCAATTGCTATCGTTCCTGTTGTCGCGTAGTCGGCGACATTTTTTCCGTTGATGATCCGTAACTGTAGCACCAGCAGCTGTAGTGCGCACTCGTCGTAATAGCAAAGCAGTTGAGGCAAATTGGTAGTGTGACAGTAGATGAGGACAGTACCTATCCGAAAACAGTTTGATGTTGTCCGAGGCCGTTGTTCCGCATAGCGGAAGGGGTGGTAGTGTGGCCGCAACCTGACGAGCACAGTGAGAGAGGGGGGAATAGATAGATACACAGGCAATGATCGAACTGAGCAAAGGACGAGACGATCTGACTCGGGGGGGGGGGGGGGGGATGGGGCTGTTGGCGGGGGGACCATTGCGTTTGTAACCCGCCGGAGATCCATCCGCGCTACATTTCTCGCCTTCAGCGGGCGAACGAGCGAGTCGAAAAGGAAAAAAAAAAATAAAACGAGACGAAGCGAGAAAGATGGAGATAGAGAGAGAGATAAAGACAGCGGGAACTATGTGCGTGCAGAGTACGGTAGGCGACCTGCACCGCGCGGGAATTTGTAAGACAGGTAGAATTTTACAAAGTGAAGAGGAAAGGTACACAGCGAGACAACCAAGAAACACAGAGAGAGAGAGAGAGACAGAGCATGTGGAGTAGCAGATCTGCAAAAATGTGCGGATTTGTAAGTCGTCAATTAGTTTTCGTATGACGCGCCCCAATACGCGCGTGATGGGAGAAGACAACTTCTAGCTACCGGTTCCGAAGGACCGAGGGTATGCGTAGTGAGGGGCGGCTGTCTAATCGTTCGCCAGACTGGACATAACTCAATGTTTAACGACCATATTGGCAAATATCGACGACTCCACAAAGTGCGCATATATATATATATATATATATATATATATCCACGAGGTTCAGCGGAAACATAAATATACGGGTATTGTGGAGGGAATACAGACTAAGATTATTAAAATATTTGTGCTAGAGATGCTTTCAATTGTGAATGTTTTTCCACCTTTGCCGTTTAAATGCGGCACTACAATGTTACTGGCTTCTTCCCTGGCTTTCTGAAGTACGTACCGAAGATGGAGTTCCGAGGGTCACGCACACCGGGTTTGTGGTTGGAAAGGATTTGTAATGTCACTGCTTAACTAAAGTTTAATCTGCGGACTTACTAGAACACTTCTTTGACATCGTGGTAAACAATCTTAGATGTTACCATTTTATTGCATATAAACCTGTGTAGCCTTAATTACAAATCACTTTACTTGCACGAGTTATGGCACCGTGCTCTCATACCAACCTATCCACTTCAGCCCATTGGTTGTTTATTGCAACCTATTGCAGGCTAACTTGTATAACTGTAAACTTCTATTACGTATTCTGCATACACGCCGTTAGTACCGCTTGCTTAATCTAATACGACTTCATACATTTGATTGAGTTCCATGCAATGCAGCCAACGACTGGGCCAATTCACCTGACTGCTGGCGTCCTTTAAAATTACGCCTTAGATTATACGCCTCTCCTCTCCACACCTGACTACCAACAAGATACCGTACAAAGTTAGAGCGCTTTATGCAAAATACTATTATTGCCGCAACTGCTTTTAAAACAGTTAAGGGACCTAACAAACGAAATTGGCCCTACTCATAACACGTGTTGTTTTGCATTGTTTCACTATTACAACTTGTTGCATTTATTTCAATTTCTAACATCCAGTATCACAATATTGTCATACTTTCTCCTCAGCAAGGATCAGCAAGGACCGCCGCCAAAGCAGTCAAGCTACTGGAGTACTGTAAACCTTTCATATGTAGAAGCCTTCTGACAGCGCTCACATTAGGGTCGAATCTATATGATAGGATATCTAATTGCTGCACCACGGTACAAATATACGGAATGAATATATATATATATATATATATATATATATATATATATTGTACAGAATAAAAACGTTTCAAGTTACATCAGATAATAGCTGATCAAATTTGTTTACTCTTATGTCCCTTAAGGAATGTATATAAAAAGGACTTGTATAGACGTCGTACGACTTGCCCGTGCGATGCTGAGCGCCACCGATCTTGTTGAGTAAGCCGCTTGTTGCAGCCCTGGCATTAGTGTGCCTCATTGGAGAGGCGGCTTCACACTCGTATGTAATCGTAAATTAATATCGACTAACGTTAAAAAGGCGGCGCTGAGAGTGGGTTACTTCCCCAGTCCGCGCTTTTTTTTTTTTTTGGCAGCCTTTTGCTGTAAAGGGCACATGAGGTGTTCTTCTTAGTGTCTTCGCCAGGATAACGCCTAAGTACTTAATCGTAGATGTAGGTACTATTAGGAGTAAGTTTAAATTCTGGAAAGGGTTCTCACATAATTACTCCTAATATTTGTGAAGCCAATTCGCGGCCTAGCGTGTAAAGATATTGTCGGATATCTGCCAAGACTCTGCTGGCAGTTCCTTCTAATATATCTCCATTACGGGCGGTGACGATTACAGCCAGTTCGTCTGCGTAGGCGACGGAATAGACTTCTCGGGGATGTGGAAGTCTAAGAACTCCATTGCAGATTACATTACATAGTGTTGGTCCCAGGACGGATCTCTGAGGGCCCTGGCTGTGGTTGTATAGTTCATGCTTTGTAGTCCATCGTTGGACCAGGAAACTGTGCTGATTTTCTAAGAGCGTTCCTTGACTTCTATCTCTTTAACTAATAATCTGTTAATAATGTGCTCTGCTGCTTTGAATAGGCAGTAAAGCATACCTATATGGCGTATTTACTAAGGAGTCTCCTCGCAGTTTACCGGCTTTCATGATGAGGTAAGTTATGTATTCTTCTCAAAGATCACCGGTTCTTACCGGGATTTTGCGGAAGAAGCGCACTTGTAGTCGGTCGGTATATATATACAGGGTGTTCCTATTTGTGTGTCAAAAACGCTAGGGTATGGTCAAACTCGGTGAGAAAATCATTTTTGCCAATGGGTGGAAGCCGGGAAAACGTTTTGTTTAGGAGTGAGGATGAAACTTATAAAAGCAGTTATTCTGTCTTTTTCTCCTACATAGTTGTGCAAAATCTACGTTTGCGGGAGAACCAGTCAACGCACCGTCAAGGAACCGATCATACCGGCGTGTTTCGAGAGTATCGAGTATCGAGAAAGAAACAACTAACCAAACAAGTAGACAGGCAAACAAACAAAAGACAACAAAAATAAACTACCACTAATTAAACAAACAAAAAGTCAATTAAATAAGGAAATAAATAAACACACAAACAGACGACGACGACGACGACAATTAACCAAATAAACAAATAAATACACACACACACACATACACGCAACGTGTGACGCACGCCGCAAAGCTTCCGTTTGCCGCAAGAACGCACAACTTGCATGGCAACGCACAACTTTAGTGTCCTACTGTTTTTCCTGGCAGCCTGGGCTCACCTGCGTCCCCTTTCGTACATTCTCGAGCAAATGCTGTAGACAGGTACCTTGACCGGTCGACGCACTCATTCATATACATACGCTTAGTCACACACACACACCTATATATATATATATATATATATATATATATATATATGAACCGCTGTGTGTTCGACAAATTTACATAAATCTGCAGCGCGTGACTTTTTTACGCTGTGGTGACACGTTTGCAACACACATGTGTATATGTATATATATATATATATATATATGTATATATGAGCACGACGGATGTACATACATATGTACAAACATTTTGCCGTTTTTTCAAAGCGCTTTTTTTGCTAGAGAGCCACCCAGAGCTGCTTGACGGTAACTCACCCGCTTCCCTCGAGCGCATTGAGGAGGGAGGCCAGGCGGCTGGCGAGTTGCCTGCCTGCCTGGATACCTACCTATTTGCTTGGCTATGCTGGAGTGTCCTGGGAATTTGGCCGCCACGAAACGGTAGGCACCAACTAACACGGCGTACCGTTTATGGGTGGAATAGCTCGCGTAGACATATAATCGTCGACATTGTCACCATCACCATCATCGTCGTCATCGTAATGTAACATCGTCATGAAACCTCATCAACAAGAGCAACAACAACGGCAGCAGCAGCAGCAGCAACAACAACAACATCGCCGCTGCTTAAGCGCTGAAAAGGCCATAGCCCTAGAATGAATATATATATAGAGAGCGAGACAGAGAGAAAGAAGAGCTAGAGACGATGGAAAGAGCAGAAGCACACAGAGGGGAACGAGATGTGGGGTAAGAAAAGGGGGAGAAGAAAAAGATGAAGAAAAAACGAGCATTGCAAAAATGAGCCCGCTAGACAAACGGAACGCGCGAGCGACTCCAACGCGACAGAGAACGACTGAACGCGGAAGAGGAGAATTGAGATAGAGAGGGGATGAGACGAAGGGAGACCGCCGAATAGGGCTTTGCTGGGCTCCGCGCTAGGGTCCGCGTTTTTGCCCAGTTAGGCATTTTTCATCCAGCCACCCAATTCAAGGAGGGCAGCAGACACCACACTACACCGCGCTCGACCACCGCTCGCAACCTCTACATATATCGAGGCGATCGGGATCAACGCCGATAGCGGCTGTGGCGGCGATAGGAGATGCCGAGCAGGAAGAAGCAAGCACTTGCATATATCTCAAGGATTACTACTAATACCACTACTACAACCCCTATTACTATGAACGGGTACAAGGGCCGGTTGGAAAAAGGATTACGTAATACTTAACCTCCAGTGGGTCCTTCCATTCGCTTCTGGTATACACATGATCAGATGCAGGCTGGTGGGGACATATATATATATATATATATATATATATTTACTTTATGTTGTGCAAGATTTAAGCATACAATACAATGGAAATATGTTGTGATGTCTGCCAGCGCATATATATATATATAAATATATCGAAGCTATTGCTACAAACAGCAATGGCCTTGTTCGCGATAAAAATTGCACCTGCTGCTTCGTATGGAATTCAAGTAAACTAAGAAGACTTTTCCGCCTTGCTATTTGAGATCGTATAAAGCCAGCATTCCTTAAAGATGTCATGGGGCTGCATCCGTTGAACGTAAAAACAGATAAGTGTACCTCCTAGGTGTAAACTGCCGCTATTAATACAAAATCTCAATTGTCGTTTTGACCTTCCGACTATTTCAGCTTACTCAGAGTTCTTAGCTTATGGGAAAGAGAATATGGCAGAAATCGACGCTGAATTTTATGATACGGGACCAACAACACATGGAAGGGACTTATGAGCAGGCCGAAGGGCACGTAGTGACACGTTTTTTGACATGGGATTCATCACATTCTCTGTATTTTAGGTGGTGCGGGAACCTAAGCGTCAGGTTTCCTTTAACATCACCCACAGAAGAGACTTCCTTAGTCTCTCGAATGCGGGCGGGGGGGGGGGGGGTATATATAGTGTATCAAGAGAAACATGGCAGAGGCGATTGTCCTGAGATTCGAAACATGTGAAAGTATACAATTGATTACGAAACTGGCATGTTTATTTTAACGCTTCTTTCACAGTGTACTTAACAAAAATAAAAATAAACGTGATGAGTAATGTATATGTATATATATATTTCAAGCTGACTTGGGGAAGAACCTATCAAATAAAACAGGTTACCTGTTCTAAGGCGTTCACGACACACACTAATAATAAATCGATGCTTTTAGGTACAATGTAATAACATACACTAGTATCCGGCTATACAACACTACGGAACAGTGGGTTTCATTATGCTTAAAGCTCCCCCGAACGAATCTTAAAGTGAATGATTTCCAAGTCGTAATGTTTTTTGTCTTTTTATCAATCGTTGTTCAATACCTTGTAAAGATTTGATTGATAAAACCTTAATTTTTTTTTTTATTCAACACCTTTATACATATTATACTCGTCTAAATATCAAGCCACATTAGAGACATGGCGTCATGGATGGGCGAACGCGGTAGGCAAAGCGAGAGCTGCTTATTAAAATAAATTCTAAAATTGGTTTCTCTATTAGACATCTCACAAAGTACCGTATTTTTTTGGAACAGAATTGCGCTAGTTACTTTAGTTGATGGCGAATTTGTCGGAGAAGATATCCAACACACTTTGTGGGGGCAAGATTTATTATATATACACATACTACTAATAATAAGCTCTGTGCGCTCCCGACTCAGATAGCTGTTGAAGTGTCAAAGGCAAGAGCGCATACGTTCCCATCACAGCTGCCATATCCTTACATACGACATCAAGAAGCACAACGTTAAGCAATGAGACTCGACTTCTCCAACAGCTAAGGGTTGAACACCCAGTAAAGTCGATGACGCGCAGAATGTCAAATAAGTTACGCGTGCATGCCGCGGTAGTGGACTCCGAGATTAACTCTGCTCGGGGCTCGTGGGTTTCACATTTAGGACGATAGTCTGAATTGGAATTTAATCGGCCAACTCAACAGTTACCATTTACGTTCACCGAAATGTGTGAGGTAGACAATCCGAAGGTATTTTACCCCACAAAGATTTGGAGTAGCGCGGTATCCTTTGCAAGCGGTAAAATTATCAGCTGTTACTTGTCCGCCCCCCCCCCCCCCCCAGCTCATTTGATTAATTTGTCTTTGTAGGCTGGATGCTTTTTAAAGAGGATGACAAAAACACCACCTTAGTTCAGACTAGAACACCACCTTAAATTTATTTGCTTCTTCGTGAAACCGGTTTGTGTAAAAAATAGTCTCGTAAAACCGTATTCAGGAGACCATTTGTCGTTACTAATCATGCTGCCGTGTTTTTGCTTATTCATCATCCACCGTCAGTTTGGGGCTCAATTTCCCACTTTTTTGCTTGCTATTGTGTGTACGAGACATTAAACATTTTTTTTTAACTCTACACAGAAGAGTTCCCATGAGCACCCCACAATTGCTAGGCCGGTAGTGTGGCACTCCAGAGACAGATGGGCTCCATCTGTCTAGTGCAGCTAGAATACGACATAACATGCAAGTACATATATATATATATATATATATATATATATATATATGAAAAATTAAGTAAAATTAGGGGTGGATATGAGTTGTAACACTGCTTTAGCAATTATGCTGGCACACTTTCTAGAATACGTGCAGTAGTGACGATTGACCATTTTAGGGACTCCTATTTGCTCATGCACCTCGCAAAACATCTTGTGTACAGTCTTTTTGTACATTCTGTGCTTATATATTTGTACAGTCTATATCAACTGAAAATCCAAAGACACGCATAGCTAAATGTTAAGATATACCGTATCGCCTGCGGTTTTTCCACTCGATCCTTCATAGCGATGAAAACGTATTTTGCCAGGGGCAGGCGTTCATGCAGGCTAAATTAGAGAAATGCACAGTGCTTGCGTATTTTACAGCTACATATCTTTTCACCTAACCTTTTAGTGTTTTGCACATATATATATATATATATATATATATATATATATATATATATATAGCCCAACGTATTGGATCTGCCGCAATCTTGAACTCTACGTGGGCTTCTAGGTAGGGTCTTCACCTTTATTAAAGTTCACCAGTAAGTGTCGAAGACACCTTTTTGATTAATATTGAGCGAGGTCTATTGGAAAGTAAGTACAATGAAGCAACACCGCAAGGGAGACGCTAAGCTGCCTTCCATTTGTCCTTCGTCTCGCTGATCTTGTTGGCTACGTCCTACAGTATCAAAAAACCGTGGCGATGTATGCAGATAATATTTGGTTGCACCTAGCAGCCTAGATACCTATTACCTATTTGGTAGAAGCGTTCTTTGTTTTGAAGGAATTTAAACTAAACACTAGAAAGGTCAAAACTGTGCCGTTTACTCGTGAGGGATTGACTGACCAGTGATGCTAAACGTTGCGGCGGCCAACCCACAGAACTTGTAAGCTCTTTCCCGTACCTTGGCCTTCGGGTTTATTAGCGGGAACTCTTTGCTTATAATACAAACGATAAACCGTTTTGTGTACCTCATGTCAAGCTAGCCCCCAGCCACCTAAACAATTCCTACTAAGGCTAAATTTGCCATGCACAGTACACTGAGAATGTCTTCCTTTTGAGAAGGAAGCTAAAGTCGAAGCAGACTAGATGTGGAACCACATCTGAGGGCGAAAGTAGCCACATATTCAGTACGATCATAGTGTGCGGTTTTCACTACTTCGGCTGGATTCAAGATCGCCTTTGATGAGGAGTACGAGCTGCACACCTATCGGTTCTTCTTTTCAGAGGCCAAGTACCAAGTACCAAGCAGCGGAATGCGCAGCACTTGAGCAATAAATTGTAGCACTACTTCTCTCGATGAGGATGACACAGATAAACGACGACTATGGGAAACAACCTTTTTACATAACGTGTATATTATACTAAACTGCAAAGAAACGTATACTGTAGTGAAATAAACGCAATTGGCACAGACGATTCAATCCGAACGGAGATTATCTCTAGATTGCCCATCTTTACATTATTTAAATCAATTGTCTAGGTCGGGAAGAAGTCTCGTTGAAGCGACCGGAACCGGATAATATGATTGACTTGCAAGTAACGATTGACGCTATATGTCAGCAAGCTGGCATCAACGTTAACTTGCTAGCAAGGAACAATAGACAAACCAAACGACAGTACAGAACACGCGGTGCCCAGCTCAACAGCACCTTATAGTGGTTCCACCAACACCGCCGTCTTGTAGCCAGCTATAACGCAAGGCATAGTGAAAACAACCAGGCAAGCAGCAGCAGCAAATAGCATCGTCATCAACAGTCCACCTGAAGTTTAGGTCTTTGATTGCTACAAAGAACCGCTGAGAAAGAGAGGGAGTTGGCAAAATCCTTTGCGTTGACTGTACCCCCAACGGTACATGCAACGTGGGCGGCTCCTCTGCTCTACGGTAACTTCTGCCAGCACGCTGTCTTGATACGCACACTCTCGATTTAGCTGCCATTAGCTGCGCCATTACAGTGTCTCTTAGTGATGCAAACAAAAAAGAAACAAAAAAATTAAATTACTAGACATAGTTGTCAACTTTTCACCTCAGCACATGATTGCAGAGTGGGCACCTGTGACGTGCCAATCTTACGTTATAATATAATGCCGGTGTCGATATGCCAGCACATCGTCATCAGCTGGCGACGTAAGCATTCCCGAACTAACAGTTGCACATCACCGTTGTAATATGATGATGTCTGTCGAGTAGCTAAGTGGTGTAGATCTGTGTGGTACGACTAGAAGTTGCAACTGTTCCACGTCGGTTGAAACGTTCGCTTCACCGTTGATTGCTGTTGGCATAGATTCTAACCTTGACGCTGTCGCAGCCAGCGCTACTCATTGTAATGGCAGAATCGATATCTTTCTAACACGTTTTGGTCATCAGTGCGGGTGGCGTCTGAGCGTTTCTACTATAGGAGGCAGTTCGTTGTAACTCGTCGACTGTACAGAAACATTCGAACCGCTCTTTAAACTTAGGAGTTTTATTTAAGTAAATAAATAAAACGCGCTGCATTGTTTGGCGTTGTTCCTTCTGCACGTTGTGTCGAACACTTTCCTCTAAATTACATTATCGATCGTATCGTTCTTAAATCGTATAGTTACACAGCCACGCAAGACAGTTTCCGAATGCACAACTAAACACAATGTGGCCTCATCATATCAAAATCGTCTTCTTTTCCAATCGATTTGCCGTTGGACCTTGTTGAACACTGTCCTGCTGCTACAAAACCCAGTAAAGAGACGGCAATGACGGTGGGAATATATAGACGCTGTCGCACTGCAGGCATATGTTCGCTTATTCCGAGTATTTAGAAAATGTGGTTGTACAAGGGTTAAAAATGTCTACATATGTATGTATGTGTATGTTGCAACGTTTCATGTTAACTAGCTAATGAAAATTGCTGCCTCGATTGTATCGTGCTTGTGTGACAAATACCCCTGGATTCATGATTGACCGGTATGAAATAGACAAACAAACAAATGCTTGACGAAGAGCACCTCACTTGTAGTTACGCCATCGCAGAGGAGATCGGGCATGCTTAGACCTTTCATGTGTTGCACTGCTTGCCAAGAGTTAACGCGGTTGTGAGTGTACCAGTGTGCTCGTGAAAGCGCACGATCTCTCTATTTTGATACTGACCAGTAGCCCAGGCTGCTGTTTGCCGAGCGGTAGCCGTAGTCATCATTTTATCGCTAGCTAAAGCTAGGTAGAGTAATTAACTTTGCAGTACGAGAAGTTTATTATGTTCGACGCCCAGCTTCAGAATGTTTCCTCCCGGAAATTGTTGAAGTTAGTTCGCGTGTGAAAGTTCGCGTCTGTCACCTACTTGCCGGTCGACGGACACCGAACGACAGAAATAGCGCAATGAAGTGTTTCAAATAGCATAACGCAAAAGTACTCTGCCGTCAAATAGGCTACTAAAACTGCAACTTCGCTTATGTTACTCTTAGCTACTACTACTACTACTCCAAAAAAACTTACAACTGCTCCTTTATTTACTGGTATGCGTGTTCCACTTCTTTTTTTTACTTACATGTATATCTTGCACACGTTTTGACGTGCATTTTGAGACAAAATTGCGGGACGAGATTGGAAAACAGAGCGGGCGCATGGAATATATAATTCCATGCGATATAACGTTTCTTTTCATTGAAGAGTGAATATATATATATATATATATATATATATATATATTTTATCCAGTTCATATCTGACAACAAATATTTTCTTATTTAATTTATTCTTTTAATAGTAACTAAACATCGTACTGCATTTTCCTATACTAAACCACATTTTGAATCATGTAAAATCTATATCAAACATCATGAAACCGCCAACTCACCGAGATTGTCAAAAAAGAAGCATTACAATGTATCCGATTAAGTGATTCAACAATTTGTACAGTGGCCGTCACTGAGGCGACTAAGAGCAGGAGCAATACGTTGTCGATCTCAAGCACCTTGTAGAAGTATTTTTGTATACTCAAATATTAAACCTATAGGCTAAATAGTATATATATACATTGGAGGTCCGACGGTTGCTTCACAGAGGTTTCGCTACATCTTCATTGGTTTTCCATAAATAGGAAATAAAAAAGTGTCTGTTGTTTATGCGCGCTTATGCGGGCGATTGTTTTTGATGTTGAATGTTTGGAAACCACGAAGCGCTAACTATCTCTTTGATCAAAAGGCAAATAACGTTTACAAGTCATAAAATATATAGTTTCAGTAGCTTAATTAATATATTGTTCAGGTGCGTTTTTTTTGCACCGCAGCTTGTTAGAGTGACTTTCTGAGCTTTTAGTTTTTCTTTGATTGAATTTCCCAAGAATACTGGTTATTTTCTTTCCTAGCTGGCGTTCGCAACCCAGAAGCACTCGAAGCATAATCCTATATGTTACAGGACAGAAAACACTTTTTCGGCAACAACAATACTCTGATTGCAATACGCTATCTGTCAGACGGTTCGTTGAGAGTGGTAGGTATAGTAACCGCTAACTACCGAAAGCTAACTAGCGCCACGTTTCAACGCTGCCAACTTCCTCTTGAAAACGTCAAGTCTGAAAACGGCCAACTTTGTCGCTCAGAGTCCACTAACTTTCCCTACGGCGGACTTCACCGTACGAGGTCTCCGTAGCGAGTTCTATTCGGCAGGCGTTGTTAGATCATTATCATCATCATCATCACCGTCATCACCGTCGGCAGATGACCGCAACGTTTAATTAATGGCTACCACTACCACCGCCATCTTTAACTTTGGCACTCGAAGTGCCACTTCTCAGTCGACGACACCCACAGCAGCAGACGCAGCACCCAAAACCTCATTTTGTCTCCCAGAGTCTCTCCTCCCCCGTGATGATCGGTCACGTCTGAGGCGCTTGCTAAACCTCCTTGTTTCACCTCCGTCGGCTCGATCGGAGTGGCTCGAGAGACGGACGGATTGAAGTCCTGCCCCCGGACGACTCGTTCCGTGTGCCTGACGTGTGTGTGTGTTGAGTCCTGATTACGTTTGCGTTATTCCGCCTGCTCGATCTTCTTCGAAGGCCCACGGGATATGCATGCGCCGGCCTCGAATATTGCTCGCGTGGCATTTCCGTCGTCTTCGTCGTTCGTCTTCCATCGCCGTTTGCAGGCCGTTACGGGCGCGCTTGGCTCGCGCTCGAGGCTCCACACGGCCAACGACGTATTCAAAGCGTCATCCGATGATCTCATGTATAAATGCAGTAGTAGTCGAAGTAGTAATAGTTATAGTATTAGTTGTAGTAGTAATAACGTTCCGTGGTGACGCTACGAGATTGACGGTTACAACAGCAGCTCGGCATCGCGGACAATCAACGGTAGCCGCGCAATCACAGCACCACCTGTATACAAAGCGCCAGCGGCTGCCGGGGCGGCACTTTGTAAGGGGACACATGTTGATGAACTGGAACTCTGGCTTCGTCCGTAAGACCGGTAATAGCACTGGTAGTGGTAGCAGAAGAAGTATACGTGTAGTCGTAGTAGTGTCCGAGGGTCCTTTCGTAGACCTAAGACGTACGGCAGTAAGATGATGGGAGGTGATGGGATTACGTGATGGTGACGCCCTCATGGTTCTTGTCGCCGGCCGGTATCCTTAAAGGGAACAGTAGCAGTAGAAGCAGAAGCAGCAACAGCAGAACCAACAACAGCAACAGCAGAAGCAACAACAACAACAGCAACAAAAACAACAACCGCAACAACACCACCAATAACAACAACAACAGCAGCAGCAACAGCATCAACAACCCATCTTGACATTCACACACACACACACACACATACCGCAATTCCACAAGGTAGGCATCACACGCACGTTATACGCGACATGCGTGTGTGTATATATATGGCAGATATATACATAACATGTATATATATATATATATATACATAACATGTCCATATATATATATATATATATATATATATATACAAAAAACATGAGCACTTGTACATTTATGCGCTCGTATCGATGACTTGAAGCCGTCGCGTGATTGAAGAGTATGCATCTGTCTGTCTATCTACCTATTGATCTGAGGGCGGCAGCCCTGCTCGTCAGCCCTGCAGGTCATCAGCTGAGACGTCAAATTGTCGATAGGTTACGACACAAGAACGCAGCCAACGTCATCACAAGCGATATGAAACCGATAGTATCTCGGCAACTTGAGATACAACGTATAAGTGCAGTCTCTCTCTGTATCGCTCTGTAGTTCGTTATTTGTCTTTGTTTCTCTCTCTCTCGCTCTCTCCCGTATGCTGATGAGTTAAGAAAGCTGGCGACGGCCACGATCCTCAGCAAGCGCTTCGCCTATCGCTTATATTGGAAGTCGCGTCCGTCTTTTGGCCCCCCAAGTCAACTGCTATTCGAAAGATCCGGTAGTTTTCAGCTAATGCGCTAATGCGACCCGGGCTGCGACACTACGCGGCCCGATCTCGTCGCTCGTTACCTTGAACTCGATCGAGAAGCTAAGAAGCTAAGATCATCTTGCGATGTCGTCGCGGGCGGTTTGTTGTTTGCACGCGTTCTATGCGTGCCTGTATAACGCTGAACTGTGTGCCGTCACTGGGCAATAACTCTCCGTGAGAACTGGCCTTACAGTTGCTCTAAGATAAAGTCTATTCACGTGGACGACAACGAACATCAGGGAACAAATCAAAGATCACGATCTGTAATTTAGCATATATATTTATATATATATATATATATTTATTTGCAGACACAGGCGATAGCCTTTTCTGCAAAACGCCCTAAATTGTTACAATTGCTAAAAATGTGTAGTCATGAAAATTTGAAGATTTTTTTTTTTAGATATCCCGTAAGGCAATTGCCCGTGTACGGATTTTTCATGACATGGCTAAGTTTACTCCACTCCGGCATTTACCTTGTCTAAATTGGAAATCATGCAAACCACTTTAAGAGTGGCCGGTCTGGGTTTCGAACCCGGTCCTCCCTAATGCAAGGCAAAGGCTTTGCCACTAAGCCACCTTGCTCGGTAGATAGATCAATGAGTAATTACTGAATTTAAATAAATTTGCCGTCCATCGAAAACGGTTTTATAAAAAGATTATATATATATATATATATATATATAAAAGCAGACACATGTATATACATGTGTAAACATATGTGATGTATGCACATTTTTACATAGATGTATATAGTTAAATATAGTGTGGGAACATATATATATATATATATATATATATATATTGACGTGTCCAAACACTAGATTGTAGACCCTTTTCTGTACCACTTAAATGCATACATCTATCTGAGCTGGACGTGCACCTACGCACGCCACTCTAATCATCATTGCATCAACATCGATATCACCCGTAGCAGAAGCATCTGCAAAGGCAGTGCAAAAATCTCGGCGCCATATGGTGAGTAAAGTAGAGTGACTGAGGTCTACGGCTGCTGCTGCTGCAGTTGGGTATAAAAGGCGTCCGGGAAGGGGGAGCGGGCGGTGGGACTTCATGGACACTTCAGGACGAAGGGAGGTAGGGGCGAATCAGAAGGGAGAGACAGTCGGAATTGGCGGCTGGCGAATGAAGCCAGCTGGGAATAATGGTGAAGGATAACTTACCGTTTCGTGGGTAACGAGTTACTACTGTTGTTTCGACCGCTGGAGGTGCTGCCGCCGCGGCCACTGTTGCTGCGCTTGGAGCTGACCGGTCACTTTGCCGGGCGAGGCGGCCACTGATCAGTGGCCGCGGGGACAAAAATGCTATTCGCGCCATCATTTTGTTTGTTGGTATTTGCAAAATGCGACCGGCAGCCAGAGAAGATGGACACGAGAGAAAGACCAAGAGAAGGATTGCCCGTCAGACATTGCTGTCGTTGCTGTTGTTGTCGTCGTTGTTGTTGTTGTTGTTGTTGTTGTTGTTGCTGTTGTTGTGTGACTGTTGCCGAGTCTGAATGTGTTTTGCTATGGTCGTCGTTGCGTCTGTTTGTTGTTGTTGTTTTTGCTGTTGTTGTTGTTGTTGTTGCTGCTGCTGATGTTCCTGCCATTGCTGTTGTTGCTGGCTGGCGGCGTTCCAACGATAGAAAGCAACGGCAGGGGAAAAAAGAAAAGCAGAACGAGACTGGCAGAGATCAGATCGAGATCACTGACGACTAGTGAACTCGTCAATCCAGTAGCTGCAGACTCAACAGCGTTAGCAGCAGCAGCAACAGAAGGAGTAACAGGAATCAAGCCGGTTTAAGACAATGGCGTGCGCCCGCATGAGGGAGTCTTAAAGAATACCGATCTAAACAAAGACGCATCTACTCGCAGATCTACACTAGCACACACACATGCATACACTTACATACCTATTAGGCAACAAACCCAACTCTTAGTGACTCCTTTCTCTTCAGAACTGGATGGAGAGCGAACTCAGCCGCCAGTACCACTTCTACTGATACGACCAGAATGAAGAGACTACTAGTTCTATAAGCTGCGACTACCTTTATTTTCGCTAACATGACTACAATTGATACGACTTGTAACACGGGTCCCGTTATTGTCGTTGTTGGTATTGCTGTTGTTGCTGAATTCACCGACTGGTGGATAACGGACGAGATGCTTTTGGGTTGTGAATGCGAACAAAACAACAGCTGAGATATGATGCAGTAAGAGAGTGTGCTGGCTGGCTTCTTTATTATATAACTACCAGCAGATAACCAACACGATATATATGATGAATTAAAAAAATATTGCTTTTGACTCTGTACAACAGACCGTGAAAGCGGCAAGAGCTCGGGATGTAATGATTATGAGTTAGAACCATCAATAATGATCGCCAATACGTTTTGATGTATTTCTCGGTCCTAAATTTTGTATATCTGAGAGTTTACAGTTACTTGTACACACTGCATAATTCCATATGCTGTTAAGTTCATTTTTATAAAATGTTGGAAACATCATTGTAGCAGTTTCGCAATTTAGTAAATATATATATATATAACTATGAATAACTAAATATACATATGACATCGTTTATATATTATATAAATATATCATATCCGTATGACTTTTGTCTACACTTTGCAGTTAGCTGCTTACGCTCTTTAAAGACTGACCAACTTGTCAAGTAGCACTTCCTGTAATATATATAATATTTCTATTGTTAGACACGCTCACTCTCAAACAGTTCCTTTCGCTTGGAGTACTCATTACGGGATCCTATAGGCTGTTAGAGCTAATAGCTAGTCGACGCACTTGTTAGTGACAGGAAAAACAGGATGGCAACGGCGCAGAAGGAGGAACAATCTTGCGTAATCCTGCATGGGTTTGCCGGTTTTGCATGGTTTTTCGAACCAAAGCAACCCACTACCACTATTATGTACCGTTTAGCCACTACCATAAGGCAGCATTGTGTGCGCTCCGTTCAGCTACATTGCCCCAACAACGCATTTC
Organism: Dermanyssus gallinae; assembly: GCA_003439945.1. Classification (NCBI taxonomy): domain Eukaryota; kingdom Metazoa; phylum Arthropoda; class Arachnida; order Mesostigmata; family Dermanyssidae; genus Dermanyssus; species Dermanyssus gallinae. The sequence goes on from QVRM01006962.1 coordinate 75,323, forward strand.
GACGAAACCTGTTTTGCTGGCTTAAGTGGGTTTTTTTAAAACATAACACTTTTGACTCACCTTCGCGCGCGCGTCATTCGCCGCTGTCGCAAAACAATATATTTGTTAGCAGTCACTAGTTGAGTGGGAATTTAGAAGAATATTCTTTCCGAATTGATTCTAGAATTCAAAACATGTTTTAGCGACGTGTTAGGGATGTTGATTCGAATTCGAGACCATACTCCGTCTCCTATGGGCTTGGAATATCTCTAATGAAGCGCCAAAGTCTAGGCATGTTAAAATATCAGAGAATTTCCCCAACAGTCCTGGTGGCAGCATGGCCGCTGAGTCTCAGCGGTATATGGTTTAATTCCACATTAATCTACAGACATTTATCTGGGAAGGGACGTTGTCATTAGCCGAGCCCACAAGATCCCCAGAGCGCCTCCGGAGCGCCCGTGTTGAGTGTTTTCATTGTGGCCAAACTAGAAAGAAAGACAGACAAGAAGAAGTTATATTATCGTATGTGTTCCTGCGTCTATTAGACGCAATTATATATTGTATGTGTTCGATTTTTTCGTTGGTTCTAGTTTAGTTTTGTTGTCGCCCCTGCTTAAGATTTTCTTGGTGATTGGACGTGATTTTAAGTTGGGCGTTGGACACCCTTCGTGCGTGTTCTCGATCGTGTGGCCAACAACAACGGCCTGGTAGGTTGTCGGCAATCAGCCAATCCTAAAACCTTGACAATTCTTTTTGTTTGTTTTTTTTTCAAGCTTTTTTCGTATGGCAATTGCCCGTGTACGGTTTTTTTCTCATGTCATGGCTAATTTTAATCCACTCCGGCATTTACCTTGTCTAAATTGGAAACCATGCAAACCAATTTAGAGTGGCCGGTCTGGGTCTCGACACCCAGTCCTCCCGAATGCAGGGCTAAGGCTTTGCCACTAAGCCATCTTGCTCGGTGGGATCTCAAGTTATCCACATAAAGCTTGCATAATAAAGCTAGCATTCGGCAGACGGATGTTGCACACACCGCATTTGGTTTAGGCAGTTGCGATTTCAGCCTGCTAATGTAATCTGCATTAGTTAGATTTTGCGCGTTAATAGACGAGAAGTTAGCGAGTGGGTGGCTTGCCGTTTCCGAGTGCATGATCTCAGCATGCCGACTGCCTGACACGCTGGTATATTCGTACGTCTCCTACGTACGCTTTATGGTATGCGCAAGGCATAGTGTGCATGTACTTGTCAATGTGTTCGACTATGTGTTTACACATCAGCAGGTCGACACATAGAAGCCGTCAGCGTGCCGTATCGACATTGTGTTTTATGACGACATCATATGGGTGGCATGATTGCCGCGTAGAGCCTGTGTGTGCTTTGGTAATTCAAGTTTGAAAAGTGGTTTATCTATCATAACTGCATATATATATATATATATATATAGTCTTTGCACTTTTTCGCCTGGTGGGACGGTCGCTAAAGTGTTCAAATTGTATATAATGAACTGTATTGTAATTATGTAACATCTTTAAATGCAATGTTATTGCGAAATAAACAAATATATATATATATATATATATATATACACAGGGTCCCCCAGCAAGATTTAGAAAGCGACATAGGGAATTGTAGAGCTCGTTAAGGTAAATGTTTTTCCAATGGAGCGAGGTCTTTGAGTAGTGTTGTTTCGAAGTCAGAATGAGATTACAAAAATTCGTGACTCTGATGTTATTGCCCGACATAGGAGTACAAAATCAGCTTACAGAGTTTGTTACAGACAGAGTCCTTTTATGTGCAGAAAGCACAAATTTGTCATGTATGCAGTACAATTGTAATAAAACTAAACCACCCATCTGCTACGGTAGGATCCAACATAGCAAAGGCTCTCCAAGTCAAGGAAAACTTTTAGCCACCTTGGTGCCCACCTGAATTAAGAGAGATTTATCGTTCTCTTTTACACTGCCAGTGAGTACGCCGGGGGGTACAGAGAGGGCTAGAATCTACGAAGGCTTCCGTAATCGCGCTCTTATTTTGATTTCGTAAGGCACCCTCAACTAAATTTGCCCTCGCTTATCTCTATCAGGGAGACGTAATTTTTTTTCCAAAACAACCAACGTTGTCTTAGTATCTTTTTGGATATTTCTGCGCCCTTCAACTGCATAAATCATTCGTTGCTTTCACATATGCTCAAAATTCTGTTGTGGTGGCTCTGTTGTGTCTTGGTTTATGTCGTACCTAGCAGAGAGGCGGCAGACAATACAGGTAGGTTGTTTTGAATCGCCTTTAGAAGAAGTAAACATCGAGTTGCCGCAAGGGTTAATAAGGACTGTTTATGTTTGTAATTTTGATCAACTTCATTATAGAAGAGATTGCATCAGGAGGGTCCTATAGGCCTATTGTCTATGCGGATGGTACGACCTTAAATTTTCGTTTTCAACCACCTGCAATACAGGCTGACGTACTGAAGGCGATGCAAGTAGTGAAGCTGTTCTTGTGTTTGAAAAAATCGGTCTGGCGATAAATGCAATCAAAGCAGAACTCACGTTTTTTGCCGTGCCCAAAAGGCTGCGCAGGTTCAGATGCTGAAACTCAATGAAACGAAAGTAACACTCTCTCCTACTATCAAATATCTGGGCTTAACGTTACATGAGACGCTGAGATGGCGTGATAACTTTGAGGTTCATACGCCTAAATGCTATGTGGTAATGGCATATATTCGTCGTCCACGAGAACTAGAAAAGCTTTCTTATGGTGTAAAAGATGCTATTAGTGCCAATTCTTTGTTATGGTATCTCTATTTGAGATATACAGAGGAGTTATTTCGTATGATGTTCAAATCTCTATAAGGGCTGCTATTAGACGCACAACTCGACGTGCAACGGAATTTGGTGAGGCCGGTAGCTCTAAAGGAGTCCACCAAACAAATTCGCGTAGTTACCTCAGCCAGATTATTTGAACGTGAAGTGGAAAAATGGGTACACTAGTTACCTGTCAATAAAGCTTGTCATGTGTGTGAACGGGCCAAGTTTTAGCAACGTCAGTTGAAAGATTCGCATGGAGTGAGACATGATTGAAGTATGAAATAGGTAACGTTAGTGCTCTTACACATTTTACATATTTTTGATTACGAGAACTTAAGCTTTGTGAACTTGCGGTTCTGTTAACAAACCTCAGATTTGAAACAACAAAAAAAAAGCCACAAAGATAGGTAGATGGATCATGCATAGTGATGGGTGTTAATGCAACTGTTGCTGTTCGAGGTGGGGATAGTGAGGTTTGCTGGCTTCCGTGGCCGCGGTCGTCCTCACCACCATTATAATCATCATAATAATAATCAACATGGCGTTGATTAGCATTTTAACGAGATGCACATCCAGCCAATAACTGTGAGAAAGTGAGTTAAAGGGAGAGCGATACACAGATACCGAGATATATATATATATATATATATATATATATATAGAGAGAGAGAGAGAGAGCGCGCAATTTAGAGAGCGGGAGAGAGGATAAGAGTGTTAGTGTGTGAATTACAGAGACCGATACAGTAGAGGCGACTAGAGAGGAGAATTCTGCCTGATGACAGACAGACAGTCTATTCAATCAGAGGCGGCGAAACGAACTAGAGACTAGAGAGGCCATCCACCGTCCAGCCTGTAGAACAAGTGTGCAGCGAGTAGCCACAACGAAGGGCTCGACGATGCAAGAGATAGCTCGATGTGCGATATACCGTGGAAGTAGAATAGTGGTCATATTTGTTAGTATACAGGACAAGGCCGCGATGATGGCGGATCAAAATATATACGAAATGATTTGTTTAGAAAAACTGCTACTCTGCTACAAGACAATGATGATAGATCCCTAGCATATACATAGGATCCGATTTCGGAATACTAATGGCAAGCGAGCGAGTAATAATCACGTACGAAGTGTGGGCAAGTTAGGTGTCACAGGCACGAAACGGCTAACGCTAAAAATCGGGAAGACATACAACGGGAAGGAGGTCAGACGGGCTACAACAATCCGAAGAGTTAGAAAAACTCTCTGAAGAACGCAGCAAGCACCGTGAAATGGAATGTCCTCTTTCTTGTTGGCTATTGTTGCTGTGTTTTTGTTGCTGTTGCTAGGTTGTTGTTGTTGTTGTGTTCTGGCTGTCGCTGTTGCTGATGTGTTCGACGAGCGAACATCGCGCCAGGTTGGAAGGGATTTGCTATCGCCACGGGCCATCATTATGTGTCGACTTCACCATCGTTCATCGATGAAGTGCCGTGCGCGACGAATTGCTTGCTGTACGCTACACGTGTTCTCGTGCTGTGTTTCGTAATTTTTTCCCTCTTGGCTCTCTCTCCTACAGTCGCTCTCAGTTGCTTCGTCTCCTTGATTTTCATGTGTAGTCTTTGTAACGTTTCTTTCTCTCTACGTCTTGCCTTCACTTACTATATATATATATATATATATATATATATCTATATATATATATATATATATATATATATATATATATATATATATATATATATATATATATATACGGATGTGTGACTAAAGGTGGCCACTAGCGTTGATGTTCGGGCATTGCAGCCGGACTTCCGCTTACGCTGTCACGAGGACTTATGGAAGAATTAACCCATTCTTCCATGCCCCTTACTTAACATAGGAAGGTATGGAGGAGCAAGACTGCGTTCTGCGTTCGTCTGCGTGTTTGCCCTTCTGCCTATGCGCCCCGCCCGTCAATGCTGAGCGAGACTAGATCAACGAGATCGATCCGAGTGTGGCTCTGAAACCGTTCGTTGCAGCATAGATTCGTCTCTGGGTACCCGACGAACGGCGGCGGCGGCGACAGCATTGGCCACGATAAGGGCAATGCCGTTGGAGTAATCAGAGTAGTTGTGGCCATCAGCAGCAGCAGCAGCTTCGAGCCGATACGATGCATGCCAACGTGTCGCAGGAGCAGGCGAATCGGAAGCGGGTGGAGTTGTTGTCTGACGGTGGCAGTGGCCGAGCAACGACGACGATAATAACAACAACAACCACAACAACAATGACGACAACAACAACAGCAGCAACAACGAAAACAACAACAACAGCAGCAGCAGCAACAACGAAAACAACAACAGCAGCAGCAGCAACAACAACAACAACAACAAGAACGCGCACTGGGTCGTGTCCTCGTTCGCTTAGGCGGGCCGGTCGGCAGGTAGGCATATGTAGCTTGATCTGCGCGATCCGTGGGTCCAGGCAGCCATACCTTACAGGTGAACGGCATTAGAGTAGTCGCTGGTGAAGGGCAGTTTTTTGGGCGAATTTTTGCACATGCATATACATGCCACACGCTTGTTATCATCGCGTTGTGGACTTCGGCGCTGATTCTGTCTGTGTGCTGTGGCGGATGCAGTTGTTGCTGTTGTTGTTGTTGCTGCTGCTGATGTTGCCTATACACTACTATAGTAAACGCATGCGGCATTTGAATGTAGACGAATAGATTGAGGGATGCGAGAACGACCTGTGGGGGCCAGCCATAGGAAGTGAGGGGAATCATTTTTGTTGTTGTTGTCGTTTGCGTTTTTGTTGCTGTTGTTGTTCTTGTTGTTGTTATGGCCGCCGCTACTGCCGTTCCCAATTGGCATCCCAACTGTCCGACTAATGATGATGGTGGTGATGATGCCGGCAGTGGCGAGATGCTGTTGCTGATGACGTTGTAAGGTGGTTGATATAGTAACGCAAATGCCCTAACGGACGACAACATCTACAACATCAACAACAACGGCAACAACAAGCATTTATACCGCTGCGCTTGCAGCAGCTGCTGCTGTTAGAAATTCTGCTAGAACTGCTACTATGACTGGAGAGACACAGACGCCGAAATATGCTCAAACGATGGAAGAAAGCGACGATTCAGCGACGACGAAATTGTACTTAAAATCACTAACAGCGACAGCAACGACTGCGGTAACAACAACGACTGCGGCAACAACAACAACAACAACAAAAAGCAGCGTTCCCATCACCGTATCCGACGGGGGATCTACGGGGGTACAGGGAATGCTCGAGGACGACCTACCCACGATTATTTGCGACCGTGAGGACCACAACGCTGGCGACACCAAACAGCAGCAACATAAGCAACAACAACAGCAACCAGGGCATCCAACCAGGGAGGAGGAAGAATAGTGGGGGGGGGAAGGAGGAGGAGACGAAGGAAAAAGGACAAAAAATTACGAAAAATTCGTTGTCCTTGCAACTGCTGATGCTACCGCCATCGGTTGATATCGTTATTATTTCTACTACCGCGATTACAGACGACGACGGTTACCACAACCGTCCAGTGCTGTAAACTAGAAGAGAGCTAGCTGCTATTCTTCCCTGGTGATGGCGATGATGTTGATGGAGGTGATGGCGATGATGATGATGATGCAGATGCTGATAGCAATGATGAAGATGACTGTGGTAACAAAGAGCACTAGTAGACGGTTGGCCGCCCGTCTCTAGGACGGCTTACTGCTGCCCCCCTAGAGATTGCCCTAGAGAGATGGGCTGCTGCAAGGAGATCTAAGCCGGCATCGCGGCATGGCTGGTGACTCTAGGTGGCTGAAGGCTGCCGCCTGCCGCCGACGCCGGGCTGCGTGCTGGATAAAACAAAGAGGGCAGAAAAAACTCAGAGAGAGCTACACTTAACAAGTGTAGAGCTCTCGCGCCGCTTCCCGGCGATGTGCTGGTGGTGCCTGGTCGCGCCCGTTGTGGGATTATTTTGTAGGAATTTCGCGTCGGTTAGCGCCGTTCACCGTATTCGTCGTCGGCGGCGGTTCGAGTCGATGGATGGTTTGGCGGTTCTGGCGATCGCGTAGCTGGTAGCCTACTTCTTCCGCCGCCACCATCGCTGACGAACCCACCAGCCACCACCATAGAGCATCCTAACTACGATGCAGACTACAACATCGCCCCCCCCCCTACTGCTGTTTGCAAAGATGATCAAAGGTTTATCGTCGGTTTTGCATTTGTTTCGGCGGTGGGAACTCCTCAAAGGAAAAGAACGAGACTTGAATGACTTCACAACGACTTCACGACGTCGTCACCGCAGTAGCGGCGGCCGCTGTCGCCGGAGAATCTCGAACACGGAGAATCTCGGAGGCCCGGCATGGCCAATGCAACGCTGCCAGCGGCCAACGCTGGGAGAGTCGCCGCCGCTGCCGCTGCTGCTGACACACTTGTATGTCGGCATGCTACGCATGTATGTAATATGTACGTCTCTATGATGGCTGTATTATGTGCTGTGTTACACGTATAATGCATGCGGATCTTAACTGCAATGCAGGCCTTGACAATTTGACGTGACCTATTTTATTTCCAATGCTGGTGGAGTGTCTACGCCGCCTCTAAGACAACGGTACGGCGTTTTTTGTATGCATGAAGACACCAAGATGATTCACGCAGTTTTGCCATCGATGGTGGATCGGGGGCGGATTCTTCCTTTGTCTATCAATGTATCCCTGTTGGTTACGACATGGCAGCAGAAATACGCCTCGTATACGCGACGCGTCTCGCGCAAGGTTTTGCTACGCGTTCTTTTCCGATCTAGTTCAACCGCGCTTGCATGCAGGTTGAGGTCAGAACAGCATGAGGTCGAGGTGATGTCGACGAGGGGAAAAAAAACCGGTTTGCTCTTTAAAACTTACAAGTGCAGCAAGCTGCAGATTTAATGGCACGATTTGTAGTAGCGTATTAGTAGTTGTTTTTGTTATTGTTGTTGTTGTCTGGTTAAAGTTGCCTGTCTGGTTAAACCGGTTCGAGTTGCGTCGGAGGTGACTGCTGCTTAGGTCGGAGCTATGGCCACCAATTTTGCCCGCAAGTTTTGCACCCTTTACTCAGCCAGCCCGTCACTACCCCCCCCCCCCCCCCCCGCCGAGTAGTCAGGGACTCATTCAATTGGCTCAGTGCATGCACAGGTTCCTAGCTTTTCTAGCACCTCTTCATCGTCGTGCAGTACGAAGACGAACCAGCCGGCGGGCTGACGCGTGCAAGAAAACCGGTTTCTCGATCTCGGTCGCCATCTGGGGTTAAATGTAGGACCGGTTTTCGGTCATGTGGGGCCGTGCCGCACGCGTGCATTGGCGCCTCTCTTCGGCGCTTGGCGTTGTTGCAGCTGAGCCTGTTGTTTTTGCTATTGCTGCTGTTCCTGGCAGAGATCGAGTGGCAAAAGCGGTTGTTTTTTGCTGTTGTTTTTTTCCTCGCTGATCTAAGGATTGCCTACAGAAGACGAAGGAGAAAAGGAAGATGAAACCTAGAGTGTAACGCGTTGTAGGGCGGCAATGGAACGGCGGTAATGAGTTGCTATGAGCGTGCGCAGGTTGGCTCTAGTTAATGGTGTTGTTGTTGATGTTATTGTTGAGCAAGGAAGGAAGGTTCCGTACCCTCAACGAGATGAGTGGGCGAGGCTGACGCAGGTTTGGTGGTGCAGCTAGCTGCCTGCAGCCTTCACGCTGACAGCTAATTGTTATCTCATTGAGGGCGACACGAATTCGAAACGGCCTCTGCACGTATCTGGACAATGATGCATGTGGGCATAAATATACAGAAAAAATGCAATTTACCCGTTGGCAACATCTAAGAGATTTCAACGCAGGGAGCAAATATAGTAAACAGAAACAAGAAGAATGTATAGTGGACTAGTCTACGGCCAATCGAATGAATTTAGTGCTTACTCTAAGAAATGAAGATTTATCGAAGTCACAGGCTACCTCTACTATTCGCCGCCACAATCTCATGTAGTTATATATATTCACACAAGTTGCAATGTACAATATACAGCACAATACCAATATGGTGTACAACTCCTTGCAAACTATGCAAGGTGGCTTAGTATTGAAATTCGTATCTATTATTCATTCGGCTTTAAGTCTACGAGAACCTAGATGAAAGCCGTTTTCATGGTTCCCTATGTAGAGAAGATGAATGCCGAGATAAATTATCGGTCATAAACAACAAAAAACACATTATAAACTTTTGTTAGAACGTAGAATTTTCACTATCGTTACTCGTTAGTTGAGACAATTTTGAGGTGTAAACGATGGTTACAATTTTATCGTCACCTGAGCTCATGGTACCCAAAACGCAAGACGCGCAAGAAAACGTAGACAACGTCAACGTGCACGCCGCTGCCGGCAAGGACCGAAAATACGTTTTACCTGAGAAAGTGTTGAATGACCCTTTTGCGTCGTATTCGCGTAGAATCTGGATCTATAACTGTACATATCTGTGGGAATTTGGTGGTACATTGTGCATTTTAGACAACAAACCCGGCCCATAAGTGTGCCTTCAATGAGGAGGCTATTAGCACTGCAATAATCATATGGAGCCGAGAATAATACTTATTTTAATACTTAAGACGTTCAAGTGCAACGCCCGAGCTTCAATTCGAGCACAATGGCTCACAGCTTGTTAGTTCTAAGTCCTTGATAGAAGCAAATCGAGGAAGTGCACCCTAAGTCCTTGGGGCACTTTGCGCGATTCTTCCAGTCTGCGTGTTCTGCAGCCTATCCTAACTGGGTGGCGTTGCGTCCACGTGAAACTGTTATGTTCCAAACTGGGCTCTTACTGTGCAACTAAAGGTAACGGTGGCTCTTGCAGGCGGCAGCTTACCACTGCCAGTAAGATGCTTCAATTAAGGCGTGCAGGACATTCCCAACCCAGGTGGCTGTCCCATCTCTGATTATGCCATTGAGTTATATTGAAAGTCTGCCTGAACTTTTAAGGCAGTTTAACGAAGGAAGGCGCTTAGGGTAAAACATTACACCACTCATCATTGTTGTTATCGTGGTTATCGTATTATAAAATTTGATTTTAATATCGTCCCATAACTGTGTGCCAAAAATGAGTGTATGCACATTTTTGCTTTAATGCTCACATTTTAAATTTGTTACCTCAATTTTAGGTTCAATGGAACGCATATGTTCGACAACTGGTTTGCAATATGTAAGCCTTGCATCATACATCACAGACGGTATTAAATATTATATTACACTAAGAATTAAGACTTGAGCAACTCACCGAACTCTTATTTTATCGTACACACAACTATGAAATACTCGCTACTAACCTTACTCGCACCAAAGTTTAGTAGAAATGCACTAATATGTTAAGGAGAGTTTCATAAAGCGCGTAGCAAGCAAATGCAATATGCATCCAAAATTAGGGTACCACGTTCAAAACAAATGACCTTCGTGTGCTTAAACTTTGTAGGGATGTATCCATCGACCACTATCTTCATGCCAGACTAAACAATCTTTGAACCTCTTATCAAGTCACTTGCCGAAAAATTCTACACTTGATATCGCAAATGACGCATATGTCTTATGTATGTATCCCGTGTATCTCGCCAATGGACTGAACAGTTTTACCTCGTCGTGAACTTTATAGATTTCCAGTCTAACTATATAGGATACACTATGTATTGTATATAGTTAGACTATATGGAATACATATTGTTCTATCAATATTACAGGCTACACAATGTATAGCCTGTGATAATTATAGAGCTCATTTTTTTTGTTTAGATAACACCCCCATATTAACTCAATCAAATTCGTTTCGCTTTATTTTTTGAAAAACAAAGAGGATTCGTGCGTATCTAGAAGTAGACCTACCTTAGCTAGAATAATGAGTAACGCAATATAGGTTCGTGACCTTTAGTCGACGGTAAGTGAAAGTCCTATGTGTACACTAATCCGTTTTTGTCTTATTGCTTTCTCTTTGTGCGCCCTGTTATCTGCTGAATCATTCAAACCATTAATTAAAGAACCGGATCAGTAAAGAAAATGCATACTCGTATTTAATCTACTACAATAGAAGGTAAAGAACAGCTGTAATGGATGTTGTTATACAGAAGCCCTATGTAACGAATGTTGTTGCAATCAGACGAATGAAAGGCCGCAACATTTTGTTGTAGTATCGACCTGATCCTTCCTAACACTTGGCCTTCTACAGCCAGGATCACCGAGAGATTTACATCACTAATCCCGTCCTCCCAAATCGACCTTATGGCCAATTTTTATTGGCCCGTGTATTCATTTTACTCTCGATTTCACCATTCTTTCAATTCTATTAGTCTTCCTAGCTGCGAATTCTACTCTGCAGTCCACGCTTATTTT
>QVRM01006963.1:0-42674 GCA_003439945.1 Dermanyssus gallinae
GCAAATACAACTCGCTTACCTACCCACTCGCGCAACTGCTAACAGACCACGGTAGCTGCTTTCAGCAATACCTAAACCGCATTGACTTAAAACTGACTCGCCCACATGCCGCATCTGCAACTCAGGCTGACGATTGTAAAGCTCTGCTATAAACGCGGCGTCTTTCTTCAACACTGAGCGAGAGCTATTATCATGAAACCTTCAAAAGGGGACCCCTTGAACATGCCAAGCCCATATAGAGGCGCTTCTCAAGGATTATGAATCCTGGATTATGGCAAGAAGGATCGTAAAAGAGTAGCCAGGTGAAGTAATCTTAGTTGCTAGTTTGGCGCCAAGAGTGCGGACGTGTGTCGACGGAGCTCCAGGGTTTACGCTTGCTTGTGTGAATACAGGCCATAAATCTAGAGAGTGGCATACCATAGTGATGTGTGAAACTCAGTGACTATTTTGGTGTTTGTGCGTGGCCGTGAGACGGAGTGGTAAGGAGCTAGAGTGCTGTGAAGTTTCAACAAAACATTTTCGGTAGAGTGAAGCTAAACGAGACCACCCGCGCAGCGGTTGGAGGGCTCGGACGGTCCGCCGCGGATTCAAATTTGGATTTCTAACGGTTGCACACTAAAGTGTGACGGTGTCGCCTGGGCGTTCGCCGACCTCCGAGGCTGAGAAACGAGTGACGCAGGCAAAGTTGGGATTCGGCCACTAGGTGGCGCTTCAGTCGGTGAGTGCCCTCGCCCAATGGGCGGTGCTTCCAGGACTTGATCGCGCCCTCTGCTGGCCTACTGCGACCAGTGTTGAGGCTGCAACACGACAACGTCCCATCTTATACAGGTACCCGTTGGGCCAGACGCTCTAGGAAGTCTCCTGCTTGGTCCACGGAGAGAGGGATTTGGTCGGGAGATACGGACGGTGAAGGCGCATTAGGGCGTAGGGTTTGACGACCCTGACATTGTGTCAAGCTCAAACACGATGAGTTCCCAGGGTGGGGACAATAGGCGGAAAATGCCGGCGATTTCGCACCCTCGGGCTGACGCAAAGGACGCCAACGCAAGGGAATGGAGGCGAAAGAACGGGAACGACAGAGACGAGCGAGGGAAAATGGAAGAGAGCCAACCGAGGAGAGCTCTGGGGGGAGTGTTCATACAAACCCCCAGCTCAGAGAATGACAACGGGGAGGATGTGATACGCAGGTGTGGTGAACGGAGACCAAAAACTGTGCGGGAAAACAGGCAATGGACAACGAAAGAGAGAACGAGGAGGAAAAGGGAAGAGCGGGAAGAACACGGAAAAGACGTCGAAGCAACCCCGAAGCGAGACGAAAGACTGAAACACCTGCAAACGCGAGTGATGATGAGGGTAACGAGAACGATGGGGCTTAGAGGAAAACGAACCATGGCTGGATTATCTTCAGTCAAGACTAAGGGCGGGGTCAGAACCGTGCCTGAGTTACCTGTAAAGGCTTGGCCATGAAAAAATTGAGCCTAAAGACGCAGACAAAGCGGCCGAGCAGATGCGCACCTGGTCAAAGGTGTTGAGGCAACTAATCGTGCGATTACCCGCATACCCAGATGTTCATCAATGACGCCGTTGGGGAGGTAGGTAAGTTTTCCCTAAAATACATGCGTCTTTCCAAACAGAGAGACCGTGAGTGGATGGGAAAGCTCGAGCCGAAAAAAGCGGGTAGAGTCACTCGAGATCGAGCTATCAGAACTCAGGCGGACATTCACGCAGGCTTCAGGCAGCAATGAGGCAGACGCCTTACGAAAGGCTAAGGCCGAGCTCGAGGAAGAAGTCCGAAACCTTGCTGGGGTGAACAGTGCTCGAGCTGCACGGAAACTCACTGTTTCGAAATGTAATCAGAAGCTCGATAAGGAGCAGATCGAGGCGAGAGGCCGAGACGGCTGCAACGATCGACACGGCCTTGGAAGCGGCAACCCGAAACAACGACATAGAGGAGACGGCACGCATAGTGTTAAAGAGATGGCCAGAGAGATGCTTCAAGAGGGAAGCTAACCCATAGGGGGATTGGGAGCCCTCGAGAAGCGCGAGGACTCATTCTGATGAAGGAATCGGAGAGACAGAGAACTCATCGAGGAGATGTGCTTCCTCAGTTTTCCTGGTGCGGCAGCGCTGGCCGACCTTAAACCAGGAAAGGTGGCGGCACTTAGATGCAAAAGCGACTTTGAGGTCGTCGGCGACGGCGAGATAGACGAAGAAGAAGGAGACGAAGGAAATACACCAGAGTCCCCCGGAGGCGTCACGAACGCTAGTGGCCGGGATGGTCCCCTTGGGGGCGACCTCGGCCGACTTAATTAGACTTTTTGGTAGACTCCTGCATACCCTTAATGTAGATAGACGGGAGGAGGCACCAGCTGTGGCTGTGACCGAGGAGCTGGGAGACTACACGATCCCTCAGATCCTTGAGGCGTGCTGTCGGGTATTCGACTGTGATGTCGAACTCATTGTTAGAACACCGCCCGCGGATCGAAGCTCACCAAAAGAGGCAAACGTCTTAGACAAGACGTGGGCGACCCATACCACTGTCCGGGTAAGGAAGATTGAGGGTAAAACTGCAGCAGAAACGCTCATGAGCGAAAAAATGCAGACCTCAGAGCGGCGGGCGTGATATTGGCCGCGCGCGGAGGACTAGCACACGACCGAAAGTGGGGACGTTCTCGTTAGAGTGACCGGCACGAAGGCATCAACAGGCACATTTGCTGAGACGCTAGCACGATCGATCAACACAAAGGTTGATTGCCGAGACTCTGGGGGACCGCCAAAGACGATCGTACTGCGAGACGTGGACCCGTTTGCGGACAGCGACAGCATCAAAAAACGATCAGGCGAGAGTTGAGCATGCTGGCAGATATGCGCATGCGCACAGAAGACCTGCGGTCCGGCAGGACAGGGCGATATCAGTGTCTTGTCGTTCTCCCGACTGCGGCGGCAAAAAGACTAGTCGACAAGAAGCACCTAGTAAGTAAAGTTTTTAGGGCTGACCCTCAGCCAAGATTTAACGTCCACGGAACTGTTTTTCACATTGCTTCATAGACGGAGTCCCATAATACAAATGTGCAACGGTGGGGCTCGAACCTGCGCACCTATGTGTCTCCTCCAGTTGCGAGGCGCAGACTTAAGCCCACCACGCCACCGGGCTCGACGACAAGAAGCACCTGTAGATCGGTAACACCACGTGCCGGGCAGAGGATTGGTTTAGCGTACCAACATGCTTTAACTGCCAGAAGCAAGGCCACATGGCTAAAGACTGTCAGAAGGAGAAAGCGCAAGGCCGACGCTGTTACCGGTGCGGCGACGTCGGGCACCTCCTTAGTGTGTGCACTAGCGAAATCGGGCCTTGCTATATCTGCAAAGTCGACGGGCACTCGGCTTCGTCAAGCGACTTCCCAGTGCTGGCAAAAAAATTGAGGAGCTGAAAGAGGCTGCTCGTAAGAGTAACCTCAAGAAGTTCGAGGGTGAAAGGAAGCGGAGAGAAGCATCCGAGCAGGAGGCTAGGCGCGCCAGGAAGCGGCCGAAAAGAAGCGACAGCGCAAAGAAGCTTAACATTGACAGCAGGAGAGGGTGTGCTGCCATCAGCGCCGCTGTCGCTGGTGCCGCAGCCAAGGAAGGGGAAGTCAATGGTACTTCTAATGATTAGAATACTTCAGGTGAACCTCAACCGGTGCAGAGCTGCGCACGATCTGCTTGAGGAGACGTTTCCGGGAGAGGGGCATAGCATTATGCCTCTTTTCAGAACCAAACAAGAAACGAATGAGAAAGAAGAGCTTTTCAATACCGATGAACGCATCGATGCGGCAGGACAGGAGAGGACAACGCCAAATGGGCAGTACGAGCTCAGGAGAGTGGCGGAAGTGGTTTTGCGTGGGTGGAATTAGACGGGTGGGTGTTCTCTACTCGTGCTATTTTTCACCTAATAGGAGATACAGGAGTTTCAGGTTTTCCTTGTCAACTAGGCCGTAGCTTAGGCACGCACGAGGGAAAACCATTGAGTGTTACCGGACTACAACCTCGGCCATACTGCCATGGGGTATAGTATAGCTCCGCTACCCCCGCCGTCGATGGTGATCCTATTTCTCCAGGAGAATAGGATCACCATCGACGACGGGGTAGCGGAGCTCCCAGCCTTTCATACAGACACGGGCCTGGCGCAGGGCGATAACTAAGCCCACTCCTATTCTCGTACTCCTAAAAAGACCTCCCGCGAGTCTATTAAGGGACCCAGAAAACCTGGTCGAGGTCATTTTGTACGCGGACGATCTAGTACTTTACGGGCCTAAGTAGGTTTCAGGTGCAACAAGCACTAGCCCGTCTTCACAAACGGGTCAACCGATTTATGCCTGACGATTACCTTTTTCCAAAAAACCGTGGCCATGAAGTTCAGAAGAGGGGGAAGGGACCAGCAGCCGAGGACCACAGCTACGCCTCAACAGAACGCCACTTAAGTATGTCAACAGCTTCCCATACTTAGGGGTGATTTCTTCTCTGTCACCGGTACTTGCTTCTCCGCGCACATATCTGAGAGGTGCAGGAAGGCACTGGCGGCGGCATGGGCGATCAAATCTCCGAACAGACTATCGCTGAAGACGGCACTCAGACTGTTTGAACTCAAGATAGCTCCGATCGCGACCTATGGGGTGAGAGTCACCTGGGACCACCTCACGGCAAAGAACCTCGAACAATTAAAACCGCGTCAAGGCTTCCTTCCTTAAACGAGCTCTGGGCCTACATCTGACGGCTCGAAACCGCTACGTATATCTCCTCGCGGACACGCCGCTGCTCTCTGAGGACCTGCAACGTCGCTTCAATCTACCCGTGACGAAGGCCTTCTTGCAAACCGCAGGGATTGGGAAGACAAAGTGGCGGACATTGGCGTAGAGTTCCTTAACACGGGGGCAATAAGGAATAGTGGGTGGAAAGGAACACATAGCTAAACAGACATGTTGTGACCCAATTCGCCATTCATGGTTTTCACCACAAGCTCTGTGCGGAGCGGGGTTTCCATGACCCTTGCGATAGTTGTAAAGCTCTAGATGTGGGAGTTTTTGTGATAGATACCACGCGGCTAACTGCCCCCTAGTAACAATCGCTGGGAAGCCTGGCAAGCTGACTTGGCTGAAATGTTTTATTCCTGAAATGACTCTAGTCTTGTGTTGTTAACCCCTTGTATAAGTACATGGATTTCGTTTGATTAAGTATTTGACTGCTACCTACAAAGGTGAATAAATGAAATTGATCGAGTACTGCATGGGGTAGTCGTAACACTTCGGAAAGAGGACAAATCTTACTGGAATGGATGGCAGAGCAGGGGCTTATGGCTGTCAACGACGGGGACGTTCCAACGTTCTCACGGGCAGGAAGGGAATCCCACTCAAGATCTCACGCTTGTCAACGAACGGGCATTCACGGCGATAGTGGAGGGTCGATACGGTTCATAACCACAGCGACCACCGCTACATTCTGCTTCGAGGTACGAGCCCCAACCCGCGACGCTTTCAGCATCACCTACCCGGGCCAGACGGTGGCAAATGAGACAGCTAGAAAAGGAAGCGCTAGTAAAGAAGATCGACGCGAGGTGTCGGACAATGAGAGTGGGGAACGGTGGACGAAAATCGACTCATTGAAACACTCATTGCCGCGTGTACAAGGCTGGCATGGTTCCCCACCCGAACGGCGGAGGTTGACCAACGGCACCGGTCCTGTTTACTGGTGGAGAGCAAGAGATCGAGGAAGCGAGAAGCGATGCACAAGGCTAAACAGGGCGTATACTAGGGCAACGCAGCTGGCTGAAGTGGAAGGGTGGAACCGATGGGAGAGGGGGCTAAACGTTGACGAGCAATCGGCCACACTCTTGGAAAGTTGCAGAGCTGGCCCGCAAGGGACCTTCAAGGCCTCATCTGGAAGAGTAAGGTACAGGCGTGGAACAGCTGGCAGAGGACGTGGAGAGAGACGTGTGGGGGGTTAGCGTACCGAATCGTTATGGCCAGGACTCCGGGCGCCTTCTCCGAGACTCCCGCCGGATGTTCTAAGGATCAGGTCCATAGCTTGGTTCCCGGTTCAACCCGTGGAGAGGCGACGGGGAGCAGGCTTCTGGTTGCTGGAAGAAGATATTCCCGAGGTGACGTTGGAGGAAGTCGAGCGAGCATGGCAGCGATTGACGCCCGGTAAAGCACCCGGCCCGGATGGAGTAACCTCCTGAAGCGGCGAAGCTACTGGTGCAGCGATGGCCGAAACTGTTTCAAGCACTGGGGATGCGCCTTCTTAGAGAAGGGCGATTCCTTCCGCGGCTGTGGAAATACGCCAACCTGGTCCTAATCCCCAAACCAACGTGAGAGAGCAATGTTTAAACAAGTAGCCTCTGCTTACCGGGCCTATATGTCTCTTGACACAATGGGGCAAGATCGTAGAGAATGTTATCGTTGACACGGGTTTTGGAACGGAGCGGACCGAACAGTTAACGAAGACCTCGGAAAACAAGGGACTTCGTTTTGCTCGCCATTCTGGACGTTAAGAATGCTTTCAACTCGATGAGCTGGGAGGTGGCCATGGACGCGATGAGGCGCAAGGACATCTCGCCATACATTCGCCGGAGAATTTCGTCCTACCTATCGGACAGAAGACTGTCGGCCGGCGGCCAGGAGTATGAGATCTCTGCGGGGTTCCTCAGGGGTCGGTCTTAGGGCCAATTCTGTGAAACCTAGCCTATGACGGGGTCCTTGAGCTGCCGGACCTACCGGCGGGTGTTGAGATGGTGGCCTATGCCGATGGCTTGGCGCTGGTTATCACAGCACGGGAAACTGGGGCCCTGGAGTATGCCGCTAATGAAGCCTTGGAGCAGGTGGCAGAGTGGATGGAAGGACCATTCTCAAGACTGGCCCGCACAAGACGGAAGCAATGTACTTACAGGCAAGAAGAAAACCAGGAACATCCGCCTGCGTCCTAAACGGTCATCCTGCTCAAGCTTTCTCGGACAGCAAAGTATCTCGGAGTGGTGCTCGACAAAGTCTCAATGGATCGGCGCATATCCAGCATGTGGCTGGTAAAGCCCACAAGGTCGCGGCCGGCCTGGCGCCGTTAATGCCCAGAGTCGGCGGCTGCACAGAAGGCAGGCGGCGCCTGCTGGCCAGTGCAGGCAGAGTCGGTAGCGCTATACGCGGCTCCAAGTGTGGGCAGACATGGCGCTGAGGACACAAAGAAACAGGAGAGCGCTTCGATCGTCACAGCGGCCGGTAGCCATTCGTGTCTGCCGGCTTACCGCACGGTGTCGACCGCGGTCCTCCTGGTCCTGTCTTAGGTGCTGCCATGGGATCTGCTGGCGTAGTGAACGGGCCGAAGATGACAAGGATGGCGATCTAGACTTAACAACGGCTAGAATGAGGACAATCGCCCGGTGGCGTGAAGAATGGGTCGCAGTGCAGCCGGGAGACCCTCGGAGGCCGCCCGCGGGGAGCTGGACCAGAGACCTCATCCCTGACCTGAAGACGTGGTACGACTGCAACCACGGTGGAGCTGTCTTATGGTACGACACAAGGTGCTGGACCGGGCACGGCCAGTTCCAAACGTGCATGGTAAGAATTAACAAGGCGAATGTTCGGAGAATCTGCCCATTATGCAGATCGGGGTGAGACGGACGATGTCGAGCACACAGGTTCTGCGGTGTCCGGTCCCCAAGAAGCCAAGACGCGGGTGCGACTACCGTGAGAGGAAAGCCGATTCAAGTAAGTCTGTAAGTCCTACACTACCGTTCATTAAACAACGGACGGATTTTACCACGTCACTCTATTAAAAAATATATATATACACGGTGTAACAGACACATTTCTGAAAATCGATAGCAAGAGTTGTAGAGCTCGATCAAATAAATATTTTTTTCAATAAAATATATTCGGAGCTAGAATAATAATACTAAAATGTGTGACACTGTGTTGGTTGTTTGGACATAGGAGCACAAAATGGTGTAATTGCAAGATAACCAATCCTCTTATACAGAAATCTAAGCACATCGTCCTGTCCCGTGAGAGAAGTTTGCTTGCCTCCTGAAGAACATCTAAGCCCGGCAAGAAGATGCGGACACGGTCGTTTAGAAGATAATTTGGCAAATATCGAAAATACTTTATTAGCTTTAAAAATATAACTCTACGATCATTCACAAGCCCTCAAAACTAATACATTTAGGTGAATGCGCATTTCATGACAAATCCATGGCAATGCGAGCCGTGATTGTGACCCTCGATGGTTGTCTCGCAATGGCACATTTAATGCTGCTATGTCGGGCAACAACACCACGCTCTCAAATTGTAGTAATATCAGCCTCACTGGAAAACAAGACTTTTTCAGATACCGTGTGCCATTGAAAAATATTTGCCTTGACGGGCTCTACAATTCATATTATCGATTTTTATCACCTGTCACTATCATAGTTATCAGTAACGATAGTTCCATTGGTCTTTACACGTAAATCATAAAGCAAACATTTTAATATTACGGTTACTCTAATATTCACGACTCTTACCGGATTAGACTGCAGTGGCCAAACAGAACCTCAGACGGCCAGAATGCGGCATTAAAAGGCAGAACTTCAAGAGCGCTCCAACACGACAAAAATATTGTTGGTAATCTGTTTATACCTAGATTGAGTCCGAGTCTGAATATGTTAATGCGAGCATACAGCCACTCGACGCAATTCAAATACTAAGGCGCTCAACCGACAATGCACATGTGTTGTGTTTTCTGCATACGTTTGATTTTCACTCATGGCAATCTAACCGACTAAACATGAATTTTCAGGCAGTTGTCCATACAACAAAATCATGATGTTCTCTATTCACTAAGAACCCTGAATACATAGGTACTGCTACGAATCAGTAGAAACTATGAGGAAAAACAAATGTATATAAGAATTATCGTGGCAGCGTTAGAGAACACGCTTTTGCAAGGCTTCTACGGGAGATCCTCTCTCATCTAAAGATGACCGCTTCTCACGATTCAGAATTATTGAGGGTACCATTAGTATCTGAGAAAATGCAAATGCTCTGGATAAACGGCTCGCTCAACTCCTGTATGTGATTGGTTAAAACTAATTGGTTTGCATAGCGACTTTGTCCTCCTTTGTTCTTCTTTTTCAGCCTCCAGGTTGACTTACATATATTACATAGTAGCGGACCTAGGCGCCTGAACCGATGAACTGCGCGAACTCAACGAGGTAGCTACAATGACGGTCGAACAGTTTCTTCGAGCTTGGGGGTTTGGCCCCCCCGGGTATAAAACGTAACTGTGTCAGTGTCACGTACACACCCTTTATAATGCAACGAAGCATATTCAAAGAGGCACATAGCAGAAATGTTGTAAGAACGCAGATGTTGAACAAGCGTACCACTTCACACCGTTCCCCTATTAGACTCTAGGGCCTGGTGGCCCCATGACGAAAGGATCTCTTTAGTAACACCTCTCTCTCTCTCTCTTGTAGAATACGAGAGCTACAAGACCGGCCGACTTTCTTCCGCAAGGAATATAAATTTTGATTCAACCAGGCAACACAAGCGATGGTGCTAAAGCCGTTGCCAAAATGGATTAGTCTTGGACTGACATATGTAAGTCTCCGAATTTGAGTATATATATATATATATATATATATATATATATATATATTCACGTCCGATATAGATGAATACATTTATTATTATATCTGACATGTAAACGCATGTTACTACGGCTGCCTGAAAACGTCAAGACACATAATCAGATGCTATACATTTACATGGTCGCGATCTGTTTGATCTTGGGCTTTTTTTTGTGTTCTTACCTAAACTATTTGATCTCAGCCAAAAGTTTTAAGAGTCCACGCCAACACGAACGTGCGCTCTCGCATTATCTTTCCCTTAACGGAAGTGCGTCTTCCACTAACTCTCGATAACAATTTATCTCCGGTTAACTCCGGCCGACGGCTAGAAAACTATTTGCTGTGTTCCTCACAACTCAAGCAAGTTCATCGTTTTTCGTGCAGCAAGGTTTTGCCTATTTACGTTTAGCGTCTTTCTTATTGCAATCGCAAACATCGCTGCGATTGCTTTCTGACTTGTTATCGTCGGCCGAAAAGATTACAGTCATTTCCATTTATTTAATTCAGCATTTATTTCACCACAAAATTGGTAGACAGTTGATTCAATTTCCACAAGGTGTCACAATGTGACTTTTTGGGTCTTACAATATAAATTTAACTTTGGATGATAAGGACGTTCCGCAAATTTCTGGGCACACAAGTCTATGATAGCGTCCAATATCAAACTCTCCGCAAAAGCTACAAACACATTCTTCAATATTAAACAGCTTGGCTTCATGCATATGTAATGGTGGTACCCCGTGCCAGGTTATTCGGCCAGATTAGCGAGCGGTTCCTTTGCATGGCTCCTTTCCATCTACGTGAAGAAAAGGCCGGGCCATCAGTATAATTCTCAGTTACAAATTTTTTGAATTTCTGTTTTCTCTGTAGGCTCGATATGAGTCTAGAATATGCGTTGTAAATGGTATGTTACTAAATGCTAGGTCTTCATTTCCCTTTATACGACAGCTTACGATGCTTGATTATTCCTAGAGCGGGTCACGAAGGTAAAGCACAACACATCAACTCCTGATTTGTCCGATTCTTCCGCTGTATCCGATCACCGTTTGGACCCAGTCGTCTGGCCGAGAGAACGATGGCTTCGGTGATTTCTCGTTTGCAATAACGTCGTCGTCGCCACAATAGCATGGCGGCCCGTCTAACGTCGGACGGCCATGCGATCCTTGTGGCGCGCACGAGACTCGGAACGCCCAAGCGAGATCCAGACGGAATGACTCCTCGATTCAATACCACGCAGAAGAGGGTCGGTCCACTTCGACCTCCAGCGTACGATCTGGATCCGGATGACGACGGATTTGGATTGAGGGGCTCGGAACTTGACATGAATTCTGTCCTGGCGTCCGTAGCAACTCCAGCGCCGAACGGCTCATTGCAGCCATTCACTACATCAAGAGAAGCGGCGACGTTACTCCAACACTTTTTATTATGTAGGTATTATATATAGGTAATGTAATATTAAAAACAAACCTTCTTAAAAAAATGTTTTTAATTCTAGGTGCTCAAAATGACTTTGTGGCGACGCGCTGCGGCTGTCCGCGCGCGACCACGCCGGCGGTAGTGAACGTCGCCACACAGTCATTTTACATGCACTTTATCTGGACATCCCGCCGAAAAATCTTAATTACTCCGCAACCACAGCTCGCAGTGGCATAAGCTTGGTACTAAAATGATCGTCATTTGAATATGTTAGTTCTGCGCTGTGAGTGGTCGTAGGGTAATGAGTTTGGGGTATTTGGCGTGAAAGCTAATTTCATTTTATTGCGAATTCTCTTCTAAGCAACTATGTCACATCTTCTGGCCGGCTTTATATATTATTCAGAAGAAGCAGAATTTTTCTCGAACACGACGGTATGCTTAGATTCTGTACAGAATGACTGGTTGTCTCGCAATTGCACATTTTATGCACCTATGTTGGGCAAAAACACTAGTTTCACAAATTGTAGTAATTTCAGTCTTACTCCGAACAAGACTTCTCAGAAATCATGTTCCATTGGAAAATGTTTTTTGGTCATACCTTGTATATACAGGGTCATTCATAACAATATGTACTTATTTTAAGGTTTGGTAGAACTCGGCAAGAAAATAATTTTTCCCAATGGAAGGAGGGGACGGAAACGTCTTATTTAGGAGAGCAGATGAAATTTATAAAAGTAGTTATTCTGCTTTTTTTCTCCTACAGAGTTGTGCAAAATCTACGTTTGCGGAAGAACCAGTCAACGCACGAAGTCAGACGCTTCTTTAGCTTTCGTAGCGAAAGCGAATAGCCAGATTAAAGAAAGTCATAAAACCTCGATATGTTGTTATGTCTTACGTTGACTGTTTATGTGAAAAATCGCAATTTTTTTTGTTACGACCAAACATGTATGGTCCAATAATATAACTACTCGCAGGCAATAGGTCAAATTTAGTACGCCACCATTTTCGCACCACAGTGAAGGGTGCCTGCGTTACGTTGCCAAGTAACTAAGCTTTTTCGACAGTCATTGTTGTTATGTTTTTTTGTTAAAGCATTCACGTTCAGAACCGTAAAGTTTGGCCAAGACGTTGCCCGCCCCCTCCTTCCATTAGGGAAGATTATTATCTTGCCGAGTCTACTAAACCCAAAATATGTACCTAACTTTCTTATACACCCTATGTTTGCACGCATGCCTTCGCTTTCGATATGGCTGTCAAAAAAGCTCAGTTACTTGGCAACTACGTAACGCAGCATCATCAGTTTGGCACGAAAATGGCGGGCATTTAATTTGCTATTGGCCTGAGAGTAGTCTTTTGGACGTACATTTTTGGTCGGTGGAAAGATTTTATAATTTTTCACGTAAGAGCATGAACGCAAGACATAACAACATATCGACCTTATTGACTTTCCTTAATCTGGCTATTAGCTTTACTGGTTCTCTCGCAAATGTAGATTTTGCACAACTATGTAGGAGAAAAAATCGCAGAATAACTACTTTAATAATTTGATCTTTTCTCCTAAACGAGACGTTTCCATCACCTCCTTCCATTGGAAAAATTATTTTTTTACCGAATTCTACCTAAACAATAGTGTTGTCTTTGGCCGTTTGCAGAGGAACGCGGCATCTATTTTAGGCGCCATGGAGTGAAATAATTATTTAAAGAATTTGCAATAATACGTTCAGACCTCACAATTGTAACATTATTTAATATGTAATAAATAATAATAATAGTGTTTATAATATTTTAAAAATTAATGAAAAATTATATTGGTGAGGAGATTACTATTGTGGTTCCTACAGTATGTACATGAGACACACATTTTTTATGAGCTTTCACATAGATCAGGTTCAATTACAATTATACATGCTC
Source organism: Dermanyssus gallinae (assembly GCA_003439945.1). Lineage (NCBI taxonomy): Eukaryota > Metazoa > Arthropoda > Arachnida > Mesostigmata > Dermanyssidae > Dermanyssus > Dermanyssus gallinae. Next base: position 12,959 of record QVRM01006963.1, read on the forward strand.
CATTGTTAGTTTTTAGTTGCTGGTGGTCGTGGCATTATTACTGGACTTGATGATTTTGATGATTTTTTCTTGGGGATTGGATGGTAATGCACCATTCTTTTTACTGAGAATTCCCGCTTTTTTCGATCATGGTCCACTCCGGATTTTTTATCCACTCCAGCATTCACCTTGTCTAAATTGGGAATTATGAAAACCAATTTAGAAGTGGCCGGTCTGAGTCTTGGACCCAGGCCTCCCGAATGCAAGGCAAAGGCTTCTGCCACAAGTCGCTCGGATTCTTTTGAGCCAGTCTTTAAAACCGCACCGGACTGTCACAGATGGCGCATGTCATGGCTCTTCGTAAATCACATAAGGGTACAACCTCGGTTGCCCGGAAGGGGCAGTTTTGTTTATGCACACTTCCATTTAGATGAAAATATGCTTTGTCAAAAAATACCATTTTCTTCACAAAAGCGGCATCACGCTGCATCATTTTCGCAAGCCCAATTGGCAAAGTTTAACCGCTCATAATGGCCCGCAAGTTTGACCTCTCGCGTGGGCTGAATCTTACATAGATACATTGCTGATTCCGACCTTAAAGTACACTATGCTGAAGTACGCGAAAGGCCTATTTGGGTTTTCCACGGCGTTACGCATCACGCACTGGAGCGTTCCTGTCAAACGTTTGGACAAGTCACGATTAGTGCTCTTACAAGGCTTGTTATGTCGCACAAATAGCTGGCCAGGTATGCCAGCGTAGAGTTGAAATTGCAGAGAGGGCAGATCTGGGCGCGGGAACTTTCGAAAGATGTCAACTAATTATTCGGACAACAATATATATATATATATATACGTTGATATAATTATGATGTTGGCATACTCACCAGAACTACGGAGGAGCAATTTAAAGTCTACCCGTTAGCCGACATGAAGTACAGTTAACTAGCATTCGACCTTGCAGTCAACACAGTCACACACAGCTGGATCAAGTTCTTCACCTCTTTCCGCCTCTCAAATGTAGGGGGAGGCGTTACTTTGAGCGCTGCTTTCGGCGCGCTGTACCGAACTAAACAACGGATGCCCAACATCAAACCACGAGGTAGAGACACAAAGCCTACATTTGACTAGGCGTGCCGTACCGCATTGCCTAATAGCATAGTCTGTCGGCATTGCCTAATAGCATAATCTGTCAGCACACCCTTTTTTTGTACGTACGCGTATACATTAGAAGTATAGTGAATCCTTGCAGGTCTGGTGCGATCAGCGTAACAGCTACTGCAATGCGTCCCACCAGCGTCCCCACCGTTGTCCGTGGTAACAAATTGCTGTAGGTGCTTGCTGGGGTGGCTTTGGGGTGGCGATTACCGCGTTATGCTTCCAAAGTAACGAGAGAGTGCGTGGCTGCGACGTTGGGTCCGGTGGCGCTTACAGTTACATCGCCACAATTGGTAATGCGAGCCATGTTGTCTCTATGGCAGTTGGTGAAATAAAGTTAGAGCATTTCATTCATTATACGAATGTATGTGCCAACCACAGTTATACTTGTACCGTACGATTCGACGCGCAGAAGGCCCCATCTCGCAAGGAACGTAATAGGTAAGGATTTAAGGGACGTGCCATGCTCATTTATCAGGTGTGCCGTTTGTAGGCGTAATCGAAGCGGCTTCTTCAAAGTGTTGGCTGGTTAAATCAAATGTTGACATTACTTTGCCTCTGCCATAAGCCAGGAAATACCGTGTTCATCTGTTCAAGCATCCGTTCTGACGGATGGCGACAACCCGATTTTTAAGGATCGAGTCTTTGCCGCTCAAGCCACAGCTGCTACACACCATTACTAAAAACCTATTTTGAAGCTACTGTAATAGTTTCATTAATTTTGGCTAATTCTATGTATATATATATATATATATATATATATATATATATATATAATATATATATATATATATATATATATATATATATATATATAACAAATTCCATACATGAACGGCCAATGATAATTAGAAGGTACCCTAGTCTACGAGTGACTCCAGAGATTGTTAGCAAAACAATGACTGTAGCAGTAATAGCCGTTATAGTGAAACTAGTAGACAATTATGATCGGCGTTTGATCGATATTATTAACGCTCAATAGTAGCTATCCAAGCTCAATATGCTTTCGGTGTACATAAGTAATTACACAAGAATTAAAGCTGCTGTAAGACATTGCGACGAGCTTGTTTCGTTGGCTACCTTATTGTATTCGTTTCTCCTCTCTCGCGTTCCTGTCTTTCAACAAGCTTTATGATGGGCCTCGATATTACAAGAACGCTGTTCGCCGTTCTTGCTGCTAATCGGACTATAACGTTTTTTTCCAGCTTTCAGAGGCTAACGCATAACATCACGTTACCTTCACGCATTGTTTCGCAAATTTTGAAGGAATGACCTTCTTTGTCTAGAAAAAATCTTCTCTTTGTATTGATGTTGCCGCCGTGCCTTCTGTACCCCTCCTCAGTTATGTTGTGGACAAATTCTTAATCAAATTAACCTTGTTATTCATTTAGATTCTTTACTGGACAACCGTAGCCTGTAAAAAATTAATATGTCGAACGTAAAATATAAATCCTTGCTATAATCCTCCATATATTATTATTATTATTTATCTGTGTCATATCCGTATATTTCAGTTAAATAGTTATACGTTGAGGTAGTATCACGTTAAGCTCTCCTGTTTATTTGAGATTCGGCCACGCCATTAACATCGATACGCCGAGCTTCTCATCTAAAACAGGGTGTCTGCACTAGTATCCTCTCGTCCAAATGCTCTTTTCGGCTCAATAACGTTAACTTTGTGTATATCAAAAAGTGCCATACTTGGTTAGAGCTTTTCACCGTTAATTGAAGCAGTTTATTTGACTGACTAGTCGGAAAGTGTGCCTACGTGCCTATCTAGCATATCAAGAGTATACCAGGTTGATGATATACAATAGATGCTGAGCATTGTTCCGTAATCCCGCTAGCTCCCATTGTGATTCTCGTACGCCTTCACAATGTGCTGAATGCTACTGTCTAGCCAAGCTGGATCAATCCTGATAACACATTATAACAAATTCGCATTTTGTTATCTGAGAGGAAAACGATGCGTCTCAGATAGCCTTTGTATATATTATATGAACGGTATGTGCCACACGCTTTACATGTATGGATATATGTGTGATCTTATATGACATGCAAATCATACAGCTGCTGTATTGGTTTAGTGTGTCTCGTCGAAACGTGATTTATGTATATAAATATAAGCCACACATACACTTACACTACCACCACCACCACCGCGGCCGCCGCTGTTCAATGAGTTTGCCACCACCTCGAGCGATGGATCACATAAATGAACGAGGCGGTGCGGTATACGTTTCACATCGCTGCGGCAATTGCGAACGCACCTGCTGAGAATGGGGCTCTTGTCCGTCCTTCGAGTTCGTCCGAGCTTGAGTCGAAAGAAGTACGCAACGTCCTCCCGAGCATAGGGCAGGGAAGAGCGTTTTCCGCTCCACTCCGGCAACTGAGGCAACTCCTGCATCAGCCGTGATAGTAATAGTAACCGGAATGCCCATAGGAATCAGCCGGTTCTACTAAAATATCTCTGCATAGACACACACACGCACGCACACACACTCACGCACTCAAGCAGCCGGCCGGGAAGGCTACGGTCGCGCTAATGATGCATGCTAATGGGCCAGCGTCAATTGAGTGGGCACTCCAGGAGCACGCCAGAGCGGATGCGACCGTTGCGCCTGCCGCCAATTTGATATGGGATTATCGTTGGCGCGTCGTCTTAGTCTCTAATGAATCGTCTTCTCGCCCCCTTTTTGTATAGGTATATATGTATATATATATAAATATATAAATCAGTCAGTTCTGAATATTGTCATACACCTGCGGGCCGAATTAACAAGGATACAAGACGGATCAAACTAAATATGACTTATTTATTGTTATAGCATTGATTCATTATTTGCTTGACATGTATACCTAATACAAATATCACCCTTTTATCATAGGCGAGCATATATATTACCTACGCATCCATATCATCAATGTAGTCGTCAATACCTACGCAGTAGTTGCCTTCCATTGGGACAACCTCTTCTTTGTCATATCAACCTGGTCCTTTCTAACATTTGGTCCTATGGCTAGAGCCTCCGACAGGTCTATATATCTGCTCCACCAAAGCTGTACATTCTTTAACACTATGTTTGATTGACTCATTCCCAATTCCACTATATATATATATATATATATATATATATATATATATATATATATATATATATATATACAAGAAGCTCGACAATTTTGCCGCATATAGTTTATTAACCAGGGTAAAAAAAAAACTTGATGCACCCTTGGAAGCTGTCTGAGCTTGCTCTTTGGCTTAGCGTATAAGCCGGTGCTCCGTTACGCTGTTTATTGAAGTCGTTCACAGAATAGTTGTTGACGTATAAAAAAAACTTACTGGAGCGAGAATACAAGACGGCCCAAATGAAATATGACTCATGCATACGAGTGCGGATCGGCAAGTTCTAGTACTTGAAATTTTGCCGCCAGACCGAACGCATAGAAGTCCACCAAACCCAGCTTGTTTTGCTTAGACGCGCCATTTGCACAGCCAACTACAGACGGCCGGTGGCGGCGTTTGTGCTTTTTTTTTTTTTTTTGTGGAGGAGGTATTAAATGCAGTTACGCACTATCGCTACGAGTCTCTATCTCTAGCAGTGTGGGACTCGACCCCAACGGTTGGATGTTACTCCGTTGAGACCCATACCCACTAAACGCACCTCCCCCCTTAAGCTTCACTCTCTGATAGCCCAGATCTTCATAAAAACAGTACTATGGACTATCAGGAGAAGTGGCGAGCGCCCTTTCAGATCAATTGGCTGGGGTCGCCCAGAGGATCCAGCACTTGTCTAACACCGGCAAGCCCGTTTTCTTCGAGCTGCACTTCTCCATGGATGCTTTCAGGTTGAAGCCGCAGTTGTGCCTGTCTTTCTTTGCACTTTTCATGTTTCTCATGGAGGACTTCTTTTGCCGTCGCTGCTCCCAGTTTCCAGGCCTGCTCACTGGAGACAATGTATTCTGTAAACTTTATTAAGCTGGACCGAGGTGGGTCGCTGACCTCGTGGTGTGGGTCTCCCTCCCTGGCCCATTTCACTCGGACGAGTCTGCTTGCCCTTAAACGCGCAAGGCGTTTGTGCTTGAGTTTGGTCAAATGAAGTGAATGAAATGAGATTCGGCAGTTTTTAAGGAACTGAAAATGGAGATGCAACAAATCTGCATCGTTGTTCTATGCTTAAAAATGTACTGGCATTGTACTCAATAGTCACCGAATTACCATCAGGGAGTTCGCTAATAATTAGGAGACATATTTTAAATCAGTTGTAACAGTTTTGGCCGATATTTCATGAGTCAGAAAACTGACAGCAAAATTCGTTTCAAAAATGTTGAACTTCCTGCACACTAACGCTCGTCGGGGAATACCCGACGACTTGAACCTTCAAGCGGTAGCAGAGGACCCTAGGTTACTTCGGAGAGTGATTACAGGGTACGAGTGATGGGTATATAATTACGACATTGATGCCAAAGCCTAATCCTCCCAGTGATATTATTTCCAAGGGCAGAGCTGATCGAAGAAATTCAGACAGAGCAGGTCCAACACCAAGGTCCTTTTGACTGTTTTTTTTTTTCAACTATAGAGGAATCATTTTCCACGAATATGTGCCACCTTGATCTACGGTCAATAAAAAAACTACTGCAATTTTTTTTTTACGATTGCGCGAGCACGTCCGATGTAAGAGGCCTGAACTCTGAGTGAAACAGCCTTTAGAGACTCTATCACGACTAGGCGCCGGCGCACACATCGCTACTGATTTCGGATTATTTTATAAACGCCCTTTAACGGCTTTAGAAGTAACTTTGGACGCGTCAAACCGTCGTCTTGCTAACACGACTACTACTACTACTACTACTACAACAAGAACCGCTAATGCTGTTAGCGCCACTGTTACTTCTCCGACTTTGATTACTGTATCTAAGAGCTAAATTAAGTTTTGATGCGGATTCGGGGTAAGCAGGTTCCTCAGAGCGTGCGCGATGACGCAAGGTGTGTTTGTCTGTTTGAAGCAACGATCTTGTACCTCCATCAGATGTCATAGTAGTGAATGTGCTCATCATGCAAATGTATCGTTTCTGCAACAGCAGCAGCAGCAGCAATGTAATATAACGAGAGCGCCGCGAAAGTTCCCCCGGCCCCGTTGTGGCGATTACTAGACCTAGAACCTCGAATCCCCCGGGGACCGGTAGTTGATAACGAGAAAAGGAAGACGCGACATCAACTTTTCCCTACCAGCAGAAGCAGCCGCATCATTGCTAACTCTACCACCACTGATGAATACTTTCTTCGACCGCTATTGGTACAACCACATAACTACGATTGACTACCTTATAATGAGACGTCCTCCTCCTGGGGTGAGGGGGGGGGGGCAACAGTGGGAACCCCACGCTGGTTACTTGCGTACTCACTCACTGTTGCATGATACCAGCAGCAGCTTCGCAGTTCAACCGTGCTCTGCACCTATATTAGACCGCGCGTGCCCGTTCCTGTGCCCAGCCTGTTCGCCGAATGTTTCGGTGCTGCGCGGCCAGAGTCGTTCAGGGTTAGCGTAGCTGTGACCGGCTACGCTAACCAGTAATGTCTAGCGTCCTGCAAACACCGCGATCGGAAATCGCGGTGTTTGCAGGACGCTTTGTATAGGTGACAGGTCCGACCTCGCTCAGCTGGGCCGATTTCTTTTGCAAAAAAGCTAAGTGAGATTAAGCTCCGCTGAGACTCATAACGGCCGTTCCAAAATCGTTAGATCCAATCACGCAATGACGAATGGGCAGAGGAGAAGCACAAACATCCACATCGACAACAGGGTGTAGATAATCTCAAACACTCCTTGCTTTCATAAACTTTGGCTTTCTAAAAACTCTTCCTACAAATATTCTTTCCTACCCTCACCTCAAACGTTCGACCTTTAAAAATCAAACATCCTCTTTTCCAATACCGGATAATTTTTTTCTGTTGTACCCATTCGACAATGTTTTGGTACAATTATTTTAAATGGTAGGAGCGAGACGTGCAGGAAACCTAGATTTGTCTCAATTGCACTCTTGAAGTCATCGTAAATGAGGTCAATCAGATATTTCTCTGTAACTCCACGTACTCAGATGTTAGTAAGCAATCGGCAGTACACAAATGTTGCGTCAAAGGTTACCTGACTATTGCATGCATTCAAAAAAAAATTACAAACATTGGGAGTACAGATCTCTAAATAGAGGGTGCATAACTATTGGTCACTATTTAAAAAAGGTTTTAGCATCTAAGGAAACGGATCCCGAAAGTACACGGTTCCAGTTTTTCTTCTATCGATACCTTGTGAGTTAAGTGGTAGTGTCAAAAAATACCAATGTGAGCAATCAGAAGTATCGGAAATACCTTTCGTGCGCTGCTACATTTGGGGCGATTCGTCTGCTCTAGAGGATGTGGTTGCAAGTTACCAACCATTGGCTGCAGCAACTGTTGCCTTAAATATTGGGAATCTCGGAAGAGACGATTTCGCAGATTTCGCAGACTGCCCCTGTTTCTGTTGCCTCTCTCATATGTTCGGCATGCACCGCTTTGATGCTTATGTCTATTCACGCCAGCCGCGCGACTACGTTTGAGTACTACTCGCATAGAAGTTGGCAGACTTGCTGCAGGAAGCATCATCCCCGCATGGTTTCGATTTGAAGCGTGTGGTAATCTTTTGGCAGATTATTCCTATTGCAGGCCAGCACAATGAAAGAGATCACCAGACCAGAGATGCAGTTGGAAATATAGGGACAATTGAAACAGCATTGAGCTTTGTTAGCCTAGAGTTGACGGAAGCCATCAAGATGGCGACAGAGAGCTTACAGTTCCTGTTAGCTCGTTGGCGGAAAAACTGAGAAACAGCTTAACATGTAGAATCATGATTTTAGATAGCAAGATTCCACATACCCCCACTTTTGTGTACAGTTAGCTATGAATCCAAGTGCCCAATAGATTACAAGAGGGGGCTATACATTTAGAATTACAAACCCGCAGGCAGCCTGTCACAAAGCCCATGCGGGATTTTTGACAAGAGTCTCAGATTCGAGGATTTGGCTGGTCGGGTCAGCCTTCAAATGCGCAGGCAAGCTGGCTTATCTGAGAAAGATTTGGTGAGGAGACTGATGGCAAAACTAACGGATGTGGCTTCGCGTAGCTCATAAGCTCATCCACCGCGTTTGGTGTCGAGTCTGACAATATAGAGGCTCTACGCAAAAAGCGTCTTTGTGCACCAGTGGTCTTGGAATGACTGACTCTCTCACTAAGGTATTTCCTGCGAATAGTTCCCAAGGCACAAGACACGATCTATGGCGTGCAGTGGGAATCTTTTTTAAAAACTCCGCTGCCGATGTTGACTTCATAAGATCAAAGCTGCTTTAAGACTTACCTCGTTGTGCAATGGGTAAGATAGCAGAGTCTCTGGCTGGTGCACTGGCCAAACTCACCGATACTCGGGGTGGCGCCAATTGGCCTCTCGCCTGAACCCAAGTCTCAACACTTGTAATAAGTCTCGAGTCTCACACATGGCGCGTGCACCTACTAAGTAAGCGTGAGGTGACCGCTTAAGTCTTAAAAAGATTAAAACGCTCCTATTGTTTTATTGGTTTGTCTGATCTGGATTTAATTAATCCGAAGCAGAGCAGATAGGAACACACTCGAAGCAGACGAAATAGAAACACCTTAAACACACGAAATCAAAGTAGTTGCTGTGCAAACGCAAATCCTGACTTGCTGAGACGGCCAAGGGCGGGTAAAGCAACTTCGCCTGGAACAAGCCTGAGAAACAATACAAGGAAACATTGGTGCCGGAATAGAGTCAGAAGAACAGAACGCGACTTTCACCGACGGCGCGTGGGCTGCGGTTGATATAGCCGCAGAATAACTACTACTAGTTAGCCAGTCTCCCCCTTAGGCGATCATAATGAGGCAGCACATTTAGCAATACTAATGAGGCAGTAGTCGCCTGGACACGGGCAGTCTGATCTGAGGCGAGCGCATTATCATATCAATGAAGCTACACGGCCGCAGACCAAGTAGCCGCCGGCTTACCCAATTCGTGCTTGGGGAAATATTCATCTCGCATCATTACACTATTAAACGCATAGATGTTTCGTGTCGATTCGACTTGTTTTGCCAGATACGTTGTAGCTGTCAAATAGAGCAATGTTTTGTATATTTTTTTTAAATGGAAAAGAGACCACTTAATAGACTATGCAAAAGAAGTCATAAAGAGGATATTAATAGTGACCGCGATGGGTACTTTGATGTTACATGATATCACAAAAAATATTTTATGCTGACATTTACGAGGTTTTGGGAAGAGTTGCCAGTCAATAGTTGATAGATACCTATCAGGTCGTGCTAAGCGCGAAGAAGTAAGTGTATAGTTTGATCTGGACGGTCTCAACTTTGAGGCAGTCTACACGTCACTTAACTTGTTTCAATATATATATATATATATATATATATATATATATATATTGAAACGAGGTAAGTGATGATAAGAATACTTAAGAAATGATAAGAAACATAAAGTTGTATGTCTTGCAGTTCTGAGGTTAAAATCAGTTATGCCTGAGAGGCCGGTTTCCACAATTTCAAATTCAAAATCACAAACCAGGCTTTTGGAGGCCGTTTTACTTCCTCCGCCAGTTCACCACACCTGCCCCATCGGCGCCCAAGTTCAGGGCTCCCTTCCCGCAGTGGCTCGCTTGTTCATTCAAAGTCGAACAGTGTTGGCCTCTCAGTTGTTGTCTGGCGGGCCCTCTGGATAAATTTGTGCCCTGAGGCGACGCAAATATTCTCGCAGCTGAATGAGTTTATTTTGATCATTCCTATTGTTGCTATTAGTCGTACTGCGGTGTGCTGTCTTTCTCAACGAACAATATGAATATATGTTTTTTAATAAGCGTATGTACACGCAGGAACGCCTTCAGCATAAACAAGAATAGACTGTCGCTTGCCGATCATAAAATTGACGCCGATCAACTTTATGATTTATTTCATAAGCCTGTATCTTTATTTCACCTCATGTCTAAGCTATGCTGAGAAGTTGGCTGTATTCCAACTAGTTGGGAACGGTATGAGATTCCGATGCGTATAGCAGCATCGGCAACAGTAGCAATCCGGTAGAAGGAGACCAGAATGCTGAAGCTTGACTGCTAGTAATTCTGCCATAAATGTGAGGCCATAAAGAACAGAATGGTAGTTGTTTTGCGTTATGCGTCGCCAGACGAAATGAAATGCAGCACATAACTCTTTAGCGTCGCATCGTCCTTGCAGCAGGGACATTTTTGGTATTGGCTTGATGCCAAGTTTTTGGCCCGAAGGATGCTAGCTCAAACAAATCGACCGAAGTGACTTCCAATGATCCTACTGCACCATCTATGCAGCGAAGGCAATTCTCTCTTGCATGTTGGTCTTACAGCACGAGTAACATTGTCTTTTTACACGCTGCATTGGACCTTACTACACAGGCCTAAATGCCTTCGTTGAAAACTCGCAGAAGTGCCTGATTAGAGGAAGGTCACGAATTCCTGGATCCGGACAAAATAATGCCGTAGATCTTAGTGTTTCGTTGAACTGTACTAGACTTTGTGGTTAGTGCCTGCACCATTCTACGCTGCTAAACTTTTAAGCTTACACACGACTGATCTACCCGCAAAGAGCTAGCATACTATGTAAGCAATTTACCTTTTGGCGTATCCGAGATGTATCGCATCATGGGGACACACCGTATGTACAGACATCTCGGAACTGCCTGAGGGTATTGTTGAGCGCGCGAAAAAACTCAAAGGATGCCAGCTCTATATACTATATACAGGGTGTCCTTGATTTAAGTGCACTCATTTTAAGGGGTGATAGAGTTTGCTCAAAAGATCGTTTTTTTTTCTAATGAAGTGGGGGTGCAGAAATGTCTTGTTTAGAAGTGAGAGTAAAATAACTAACATCTGTTATTCCGATGTGGATGGTCGGACATTACTTCACAAAAGGCTTCAGTGCGGGTACACGAGTTGTTTGATAAAGAGACTAGACATACCGTCGTGTTCGTCGTTTCTGCTTTAGTTGACAGATACCTATGTTGGCTACAAGAATGCAAATAGTCTTTTTTATAAACATAGAATTGAGTTATGTCAAATGTCCCCACTGATTTAAATTATATCCGCTTCTAACGCGATTACTGCGACTGTCTAACCACTTTCTCTATTCAGCGAACTTAGCATCTGCAAGAAATGTTATTGCTACTAAAATCAGAGTCCACAATGAGCACACAGGTAGTGTGCTCGATTACATAGTTATCCAGCAGGGTGTGGCGTGCGTGTTAGAGACGATTATAACGGGAAATATTTATTCGTCAGATATTAGTAGATTGATGGATTACAAATAATATGGGCCCCAAAAATAGTTTACAGCCGTTGTGGCAGAGCTGGCGTCGAGTTCGGCGCACTTGGGCATACAATGGGTATTATTTGGCATACGCCGCAGTATTTACAAACACAATTGTCAACAATATGGCAGTCTTCCTGAAAACATATTGATGATATCCATGCCATGTAGTAGGGCAAGTTCGTTGTAGACCCTCCATGCATCTATCTGTCTTACAAACGGGTCCACTGCTGATGTCTCTGTATTTTCCTGGTCGCGGACCCTTTACCATTGAAGAATGGTTGGAGATAGCTTTTCGCTACCGTTTGGGGTTACTGCCCGACTTAGACAGCTATTATAAAGCTCCGTAATAACTGAGATTGCGTGTGCGGTTCTCGGCTTAGAGTGCTCGAGAGCGATACAGTCGATCCAGCAGACTTTCCGTTTCTCTTAAAAGCAAAGCTGGTAGTCATTTTTTGTACAATAATTCAATTCGTCATCTTCAGCTTGGTCGTGTGAGGGGGGCAGCGTCGATGCAGGACCTTCCTACAAGTACTTTTTATTGTGCCAGACTTTAAATTTAGTACATGAACTATGCGTTCTAATGTGCCAGACTTTAAATTTAGTACATGAACAATGCGTACAATTACCGCATAGCCTTGGCATGTACTTAGATAATTATATTTAAGGAAAAGCTCAATATATATATATATATATATATGTTTTTTTTTTCTATCGTAACGCACATGAACCTTATGAATATTTGTTCTACTGTTCTGCATGTTCCTGTATTTGTTTTATAAATACTTTATCGCGAGATTGGCTCTGATGTCTAATTAATCATAATATTAGCAGTTATATTAAGTTTGTTGCTATTGGATATGTTAGCCAAAGACCCCCGTAATTCGATTGCCGTATCTTGCTAGTGTATCCTATCAGCCAGGAAGGATTTTATTGATTTACGCGACGCTAGCAAGCGACCGTGTTGTTTTTTGGCTATTTGTTTACGACCCTTTTACGAGTTGCAAGATGGAACATGGTGTCGGCGAGAGAAGAAGCACATTTCTTGTCATCAGCTTAATGTGTTCACCGATATATTTTATCTGCCGGTTCAGCTAACCGTTAGTGGAATTCCTAGACAAACGTGCTTCGATCGTACGGAATAAACTTACGGTCCCAGACGATGCCTGTGGCGGCCCAAGCCAGCCTGAAAGGGTAATGAGTTCGCCATCTCAATGCTTTGTTATCACCATGAGTCAGGGAAAAGGGAGGATAGAGAGCGCGTGAGAAAGCGGATTAATTTCGTGTTTAGCACTGGATAAGCTCGCAAGGTCGGTTCCGATATGTGAAGTTTCTGTCTCTATTCTTGCTAGCGCATTCACATATTAAAACATGCTAGATAAATCTACTTGCTGCCAGTTCCAGTTCGCGTTTGCAAATGCCACACGCAAGCAAAGTACTCACTAATAACGTGTTAACTATAATATCGAGTATTTGCACTTCACAAGCTTGTTGGCCTTGTGAGATACGTGCGATAAGGGAAAAATCAACAGATGCTTACCTAGAAAGTGGACGACTTCCAGAAATTCCAAGCCGTTTAGCAATTGCCTATTATTCAGAGCCGGGAGGCAACCAGATGTAGTCACTTTAAGGTATCAAATCCAGTTGACATTACTCTAGCGTTGCTCATGCGACCGCTCGTATAGTTAACCTGAGGGCTTAATGTCGTGACGCCTTGAGCCGTTGATCCTAAATTCCCTGTAATGTAACGTGAGATGGCCCAACCCGTGGCCCTAAATCGGAGCGAAATCATAAGTTCCTATGACCTGCAAGTTTCCCTATTTAGCAGTACCCACACAACCTGAATATACCGAAGCTGCGCAATACGCCTGCACCCCGCCGCTCCGTGGGCGTGATTCAATGCGAACACAACGAACACCCGTTGAAATTGTAACGCAGAACACGCGATCCGCACGCCAAGAAAGGTCACAATAAGGGCTAAGTAAAATGGTAAGTATCGGAAAATGGATGTACTTCAGCGCAGAGTCTCTGATCCGTGTATTAACATTTTTTTTGTGTTTAAACAGAAACGGTTGGATAAACTTAAATATCATGTTCAGTCGAGTACAATATGTTCATTCAATGTGGTGTAGCGCAGAAGCCAGAATTCTGGTGGCGCAATGCGGTGTTCGCTGAAAGTTCACCGATAATGTCAAAATACATACATGAGTTATTTTTTTTATCATGAATGAGCTGTTTTCACCATGCGTGATGTTGAGTTTCATGCATTAAGTTTTCCTGTCGAAGTACTGCCGTGCAATTCCGAGCCTGAGGGTAGGGGAAGATACCGCCCTTAGTGGGTTTGCCGAGCCCCATACGAGTTACTGCTAGCTGCCATTGACGCAGGTGCATCACGCATTTCCGAGAATTTCTCAAATAAGTTCAAGTGGAGCCAAGAAGGTGCTTTTCCACCACCTGTCCGCCATCGTCTACATTATTAGGTTTTAAGGCCATTAAGGTAGTCCTATTACCGCCAGCGTCTACTATTAGTTCTTTAACCGCCACTATTAGTCCTTTAACCGCTAGCGTCTACATTATTGAAGTTTAAGGCCATTAAGGTAGTCCTAGAACCAGACCAACCAGTTATGCCAGCGTGTTAGCTACGTCGCTGAAAGGGCCACAATTCACATATAGAAAAGGAGAGGCTGATCACCTGGCTTCTATGTACACCAATACACGTAGGTATGTTAACAACAAAAGACAAGTCGCTCATATCAAGGCTCTTCTATTAGCGCGAGGAGAACCGGATCTTGCGGGAGGTAAGATATCTTAATAACAATTCAAGGTAACCCACCTCCTTTTGGCTGGTATTTGAGATAAATCCGCTCTATCCTTGAACCTGCTCGCAGCTTTATCAAATCTAGGCTACGGACAGGCGCTAGCTGTGTTGTTATTGTGAAAGACTTTTTTGGCTGCTAATGATTCCACTCCTCAGGTAATTCTACCTAAACTCTTAGCGTTATTCGCGCGGCAAACCAAGGATATTGATTTACTTTAGCCTCACATTGTATAAGGCTATAAGACGACTGACACACCTAAGTAAAGTTTTCGGGCTGACCCTCAGCCAAGATTTAACGTCCACGGAACTGTTTTTCACATTGCTTCATAGACGGACCCCCATAAATACAAATGTGCAACGGTGGGGCTTGAACCCGCGCACCTATGTGTTTCCTCCGGTTGCAAGGCGTAGACTTAAGCCACTACGCCACCGGGCTCGACGACTGACACACCTGGCACACCTAGTAAGCACACAAGTGCCAACAACGCTAACTTCGCTAATTTGGGACAATACTCGTGAGGCAAGTAGTTTACTTGGGGACTTTTCCTAGTTGGTAAATGCGTTCAGTGCCGTCAGCCTAGATATGGCTGAAGCGATCATGACCTTACTTGAGGCACTACCGTTTCTAGTGTCCTCCTTGTTTCTCCTAGCGGCAATATGGGTAAAACAGCTTGCCATAATGGCTGATCATACGGCTCGTCTAAACAAGCGGAGTCCGAATTCGGCAGCTGTTTCAGCCAGAAGTGTGATAACTAAATTAATAGACAGTGACTGTCTAGATTGTCTAGGCCCATCAGTCAACTGGCATCTTTTGTTGCAACTCAGACCAGGCGGTGGGTCTATAAATGATAGTCTGGTGGGTGGCCAACCATCTACAGCATTTTCTCTTTGGAAACGAGATGACTTGTTTTAAAGGACAAAAAGACGAATCTATCCGGCGTTTTGTGCGTTCTCTATCCTTTGTTAAATAGTTGCATCCACATGCATTGACTGAAGATGCGTCGCGGTATGATCACCATATAACACCTTAGCAATGAGTTGTAGCAATCGCGTGGTTTTTCATTGATCAAGATCGCATCTCTTCAAAACCGCGTGTCAACGTTAGTTGTTCGGGTTGTTGAGACAGTTGTATGCCATCGGGTGCTGTAAAACACCTAGCCATATAATATGAAGGCAACGACCTATTAGATACAAGAACGTGTTTACAAACTCGATAAACTTACAGCAAGAAATGATGCCTAGTCGCCAGTCGCGCTGAAGCTTGATGACATTGGTCGTTCGGGAGTTTGTATCCAGCCAGTTTCTATTCCAGGGCTAGAAATGAACCCTATGTGGCTTTGGGCAACAGCGACGCCATACGTGTACATCGCGACCATGAACCCCCGGTGCATATAGATCACGAAATCAGAATGGGAAGTGTACACGACATATAGATTAATGGATCTCCTTGAGTCGTCCTCGAGTTTTGTTTTACCGCAAAAACACT
The DNA here is from genome assembly GCA_003439945.1 of Dermanyssus gallinae. Taxonomy (NCBI): domain Eukaryota; kingdom Metazoa; phylum Arthropoda; class Arachnida; order Mesostigmata; family Dermanyssidae; genus Dermanyssus; species Dermanyssus gallinae. The sequence goes on from QVRM01006963.1 coordinate 28,781, forward strand.
CTTCATGCCATCAACTAGTTTCGCTCGCCCCAATTGTTTAAGCGGTAGAGCAATGCTTAGCGCGGACTTCACTCTTACTACAACTTCTTAAACATCCGTCCTGACGCGACTTCACGGTATAGATTTGGTTTAGTTTGACCCTCACAGTGTGTCCCGTTAGAAATGAACGAGAGCCTGGCAATAGGTCAAACTCTGGGTATTTGCCCTTAAGCCATGATCTCGTTGGAAAATCATAAAGGACGATTACAGGAGTAGGCTCAATCTGTACGCAGTGCTCATAGTAGACACCAGGCCACTACTCCCTCCCTTGGAAGAGTTTGAGGAACGACACGCCCTCCGTGTTCTGATTTTGGCATAGTTGTATATAGAACTTTCTACGACTAGTGTAATTTGTCCGCCTTTTCGCTTCCAATTTTCAGAGCTTGTACTTATGCCTATTAGCATATGACCAAGATGGTTTTGTTTTTGTCTTTTTGATTTCTACTACTAAAAGGTTACGTTGACTAGGTAATAAACATAATTTCATACAACTCAATATAAGTGAAATAAATGTGACAACGAAAAGTTACTTTATAATAACACTGCTATATTATATAGAATACTTATGACTAACCGGAGATACGTTACACGCTTACGGGAGTAACTATACGACTGAAGTACAACGGGGCACGACAAAAAGTCCATAAAGCTGTGGGTAAAAGCCTTCTCATTGTGGTTTAAGGTATGCTGTTTTGTTGAGCAGAGAGGAAGTTCGTGCATACAATTTATGACACGAACAGGTTTTGAAGATACGTTTACTAAGGCCGCACTCACTAACGCTGATGCATAATTGTGCTCTAGTTCACAAAACTATGCGATTTAAATAGGTTGACTACAATTTTTAGCGTTTGTGTATTGCGTTATACAGTAGGGTTATATATAAATAAATAAATATATATATTTATATATATATATATATAAATAAATATATATATATATATATATATATATATATATATATATATATATATATATATATATATATATATATATATATGTACTCATGTGTGCGTGTACGGACGTGGTATTACTTTAAAGCATCTGGCCATAGTAAATGTGAAAGAGGGCAGCTACGGTGATCGCCTCTCTTTTGTATGCAGAATCAGGCATTCAGCGCGGATCGTCCACGATATAAAAACGATGCATCTACCTTTATGATCTAGGCAGACAACGCTCTATGACCACAGCTTCCGCCGCCAGTGCCCGCACTACTACTGCTGCTTCTGCTGCTGTTTGTTGCCTCTGCTGCGACTGTTGTTACAACAAGTACTTGTACTCAGTTTGATTGCATGTAGAAATTCGTATGTCATGACCCGTCTGTGGTTCCGTAGCCCTATGCTTCCTCTCACTCTCTCTCGCTGTCTCTCCCTACCCCCCCCCCCCTCTCTCTGCCTGTGTCTGACACACACAGTTTTCCAAGAATCCTTCTCTAAAGGCTTCTTGGAAAACTAGAAGCCAGGAGGAACTGAGACCGGGCGGACCAACGGGGAATGTCGAGATGGTAGAAATTCAAACACAAACAGACAGAACATGGATGATGGCCGGCGAATGTTTTGAGCGTCCTGTTTCGAACGGCAATGACACAAAACCTGCCGGTGAGTGCGGTTTTCATCTGTGGTGAGCGCTGCTGCATTCGGCAACCCAGCAAAAGCAGCGTTCCGTCCTCAGAGAGCTAAAATCCCTACAAAAAATAACCTTAAAGAAAAAAAACGTACAAAGAGAAACAAATAGGAAGATGGATGGAGAAAGAAGTGTGTGTAGGCACAACAAGGTTTAATTAAAAGAGCCAGATAAAAGTAATCATAAAGATTACTATGAAGACTACTAGAAAGAACGACGTAAAAGGAAAAGGAGTCCGGAGGAAGGACGCTTCATGTCATGAAGCAGCAGAACAGACAACGCGCCGGAAGAGGCGGACTATAGAAGATAATCTAAGAGAAAAGATATATTGATAGATAGATGAGGAGATGCAGATAAACAGAAAACGAGCGAAGGTGCCTGAAAACGGAGTCGTATTTAAAAGCCGCAGCGTTAGGCAAAATGTTGAGGATAAGAACCACAGTAGAACCGAAAGGAGTTCGGCACCACTGGGGCGGCCCAAGATATTCTTGTTTAAGCATCTACCGACTTTAATGTCGTAGCTGTAGTTCGTGTGGTGGCAGACGACACAATTTGTATTTAGAGGTGTGATCGTCGTGTTCGAAACTTGCTGACCACGTGCACATTCTGTGGAGGGCAGATAACTGTATAACAACATCACCAGCCGGCCGGATCCTTTGCACAAGATGGGGTTTGTCCCTCCCTTCCCCCCACCCTGTGAGGCGGGTTCTGCGATGTCGTTAAAAGGGACGTTGCAGCGTTAGCTAAAACGCGTCCTGTATGGCCTACACACTTACCGAAACGTTGCCCGTCTCTTCTCTCATAACCGAATACCTACCTCACACATAAACAAGCACACTCCACACACCAACAAGCACACTCCTCTCACAAACCCCAGCTAGCACTCGCGAGAGACCAGACGTTGCGTCTCTACCCCCGGTAAAGGTTGCTGTCTGCGCCTCATTATTGTTGTTGCAGATGGGGGGGGGGGGGAGGCTCGGCAGCAAAAACTCGTCGGGTCAAGCACTTTACGAATAACGAAGCAATAAAACCAGAGAGAGAGAGAGAGATGGAGTAAGGCGAGCAAGCGGTGACACAAGCTAAGCCAAACGACCAAATAGCCGGATGGTCAGATCTGCTATGCACTAGAAGAAATAGAAACTTTGCTGCGGCTGTTTGCCGTCTATGCCGTCTTAGTCTTTAGCCAGGGAGTTTCGGGCTGGGAGTTTTCGCTAAATTACACCTCGCAGTGCAGGACAGCGTCAGGGCAGCATGCACCTCGCTCGAACCGCACGCAACGAAACTGGCTAACGGCTATAGAGAGTAAGTGCCACTGCTTGTTCCGTTGCAACTCTACGACAATATATCAGCAGTGAAGACATAATTCGTTTTCTTCAAGCGCATACTTGACCGGTGGACATTGGCTAGGTACTCCAATCAAGCAGCATTCAACGGCTATCACTTAGAATCGTCATTGTTTTAGATTGTCGGCTGCAGTGCTGCAACGTAAGCGATACGATAAAACTTAAAACGTATGAGGGAAAATCTGTTTCATAGTACGAACGCGTTCATTTCTGTAACAGAGCTTTGCATAAAGCATTTTTCCGTACACTTCGCCGGCGGCAAATAAGACGTCAGCGCATCTTATGTGTATATTCATTATTTGCCCGTATTTGTGTTTTCGAGAAACGCAGGAAGACGGACTCTAACACAAGTGTTACGTAATACATCGTAATACAAAAGCCATTTAGTTGCACGCAAATATATTTACTTACCTGCTGATAAAGTTTAATGTCTTTATAACAGACAATGGCTTTAATTGTTTTGTCTATATACACCTTATATATAATGGGGTACAGGATATTCAATACTCGTATGTACTTATTTTTAAGTTCGGTAGAACTCGAAAAGGACATTATTTTTTCCAATGGAAGGAGGGGCGGACACGTCCTGACTAGGAGTGAGGATGAAATTGATAAAAGTGGCTATTTTGTCATTTTTATTTTACATATTTTGAAAAATCTACGTTTGCTGAAGAACCATTCCAACGCGTAATGGAACCGATCATGGCGTGTTCGGCGGAACGTTTTGCATAGTCCCGAATAATATCTGACGAAGAGTAGTAAAAAACGAACGTAGCGGAATTAAGGAAAGTCATAAAAAGTCGATATGTTGTTATGTCGCACGTTGAAGCTTTCATGTTCAGAACCGTAATTTTTTTTCATTACGACCAAAAATGCTCTTTTAAAAACTATTCTCAGGCATAGCAAATTTAATGTCCATCATTTTCGTACAAAAGTGATGTTGCTGCCTTGTGTAGTTGCTAAGTAACTAAGCTTCTCAACAGCTATAGTTGTTGTATTTTACGTTGAAGTTTTCACGTTCAGAACAGTAAAAACTTCCCAAGACATTTTCGAGCCCTCTTTCCATTGGGAAAGCATAATTTTTTGCCGAGTTCTACCAAACATCAAAATATTTACCTAACGTTCTGATACACCCTTGCTGAAGCAGGGCAAAATACTAGCAAGTATAACAGCATATAGTATAACGCAGCACCATCAATTGGTACGAAAATCATGGGCATTAAATTTGCTATTGCTTTAGAATAGTTTACTGGGCGTACATTTTTGGTCGTTATGACAATATTTTAAGCTTCTGATTGTAAACGCTTTAACGTAAGGCATACCAACGTCTTGACTTTTTATGATTTTTCTTAACCCCGCTATTCGACATTCGCCAGCTTACGTCTGGCGTCATTCAAATTATGCAGTATATTTTGACTGGTTTTCTCGCAAACGTAGCTTTTACACAACTATGTAGCAGAAAAATGCAAAATAACTACAAAACGATTCTGTCCCCTCCTTCCATTAGGAAAAATTATTTTCTTTCCGAATTCTACCAAACCTTAAAATAAATAGGTACGGTTTAATACGGTAAAATTCGGAAAGAAAATAATTGTTCCTAATGGAAAGGGGGGCGGAATCGTTTTGTAGCTATTTTGCAGTTATATATATATATATATATACAGGGTATTGCAGGAATATTTGAAGCCCGATATACAGAATTGTAGAGCTCGTTAAAGCAAATATTTTTTCCAATGGAACATGGTCTCTAAGAAGTCTTGTTTCGGAGTGAGAGCGAAATTACTACAATTTGTGACACTGGTGTTTTTGCCCGACATAGGAGCACAAAATGTGCTGTTGCGAGACAACCAGTCCTCCTAGACAGAAACTAAGCACACCATCGTGTTCGTGATAAAATTCTGCTCCATCTGATGAATATGCAAGGCCGGTCAGAAGACGCGACATGGTCGCTTAGAAGAAAATTCGCAAAACATGAAGTTCTTTATTAGCGTTCACGCTAAATACTTTAGAATCATAACCCTATAACCATTCACAGCGCTCAAAACGGACACATTCAGCCAATGCAATGATCATTTTGGTACCAAACATATGTCCATGCGAGCTGTGGTTGCGGAGTAATTACGATTTTTCGGAGGGCATGTCCACATTAAGTGCATGTAAAATGACTGTGTGGCGACGTTCACTACCGCCGATGTGTCGCGCGACAGCCGCAGCGCGTTATTTTTCATGCACTTAATCTGGACATGCCCTCCGAAAAATCGTTACTCCGCAACCACAGCTCGCATTGCCATAAGTTTGGTACCAAAATGATCGCCATGAATTGCGCATTGGCTGAATATGTCCGTTTTGAGCGCTGTGAGTGGTTGTAGGGTTATGATTCTAAAGTATTTGGCGTGAACGCTAATAAAGAACTTTATTTTTGGCGAATTCACTTTTAAGCGACCATGTCGCGTTTTCTGACCGGCATTGCATTTTTCTGACCGGCATTGCGATTTAACGTCGTTAGACGTTTCCTGTGGCCTTTTTAAAGAGTAAAATTTACGCTAATAATCCCACGACCATAAGCAAACTAAGCCACCATTGAAGTGTGCAGTAATGTAATAGAGGTCAATTAGTCACTCATGTAGGTTATTATGTGCTCACAAAATGGGTGTCATGTATAGAGCTTGTATAAACACAAAAAAAGGCCATTACCTCACCGATGCAACATTTCCTTAGAAATTGCATTATGGGTGCTGCAATAATGAAATAATATCGTTATATTTTATGACCGTGTTCAACCGCTACAACTTTTCAAAAACGTGTCGAAGCGTCACCCTTTAGCTGTATTTTCTGACGCTTTCGTGAGGTCTCAACAGTTCTATGTATGTTCATTGTTCAGTTCCTTCAACAACGCTGTTGTCGACCGATCTACGCTGGTGACGTGAAAATCTGCGAGAACAGAAAAATGCCTGATGAACGTTCAGTGCTGCACTAGATAATACGTTGCTTTATGGAAAGGACAGACACTCTGTCTATTTGTGAAAAAGCACGTCAAACTTTGGTCAAAACTGTGTACCTAATGAGTATACCATCTATGGCCAAGCAGTTGTATTACAAACGAATAGCGCAAATAGAATAGCACTTTATCGCAATTGGATTACACTTTATTGTACAAATGTTACCGCCGAAAGGGTAGCAAACATATATATTGCAAAGCTTGAATCCTACGTTTATCCATGCTCAGAGATGTATTGATTCATTCAGTGATCCAATCTGTTGTAATGTATATATATATATATATATATATATATATATATATATATATATATATATATATATATATATATATATATATATATATATATATATATATATATATATATGTATTGTGTCCACACCCAGTTTGATTAGACTTGAGAAGTTGTAAAATTTCTTTAAAACAATAATTTCTTTTTCAATGGAATAGGAAGGGGTGCTGGCCCACGATCGATTTGGTACTGCAATTATTTCCATTGAATTGTAAAATTTTCTGAATTTTTAATAATAAACGCAATTGCTAACAAATATGTTACAAGATCAAAATATTTGCGAACTTATTCGACGACTCTTGACATTCGATTATTTGCGCTCCGCTAGCTAATTTTGAATGTTCTTAGACAATGGGTAAAGCAGCTTTTTAGATACGCCCACATATTCAGTTTTTCCATAAAACAGCTCATTATATCACGACCACACCTTTTGTAAAGTGATATTCGGCCAGCCATATCAATATAACCCTCATGTTATTGAAATAGGGAATATAGAAAATTATAAAGATTTTTATAATAATGCTCAAATGATCAAAATCTACAACCCTCTTAAATCTGGCCAGGGTTTGGACAGCCTGTATATATATATATATATATACATAGAAGCAAGTTATGGATCATGTCTGAGGGGATGCACAATATCAAAGTAATCTTTCGGCACGAAGTTACCTTATGCAGCCGAATGATCTCCCAAATGCGCAAACAGAAATGTTTGAATCTCTCTGCACTACCAATAAGTTGATCTCATTTTGGATGCTACACTAATTTTAAAAATGATTTAACAATAATTGTGGAAAGACGCTTTGTACAACATTTCAATAAAGCTGCTAAACGCTTCATCACCGGAAAACTCTGTACGTGCATTCGTGTCAGCGTGCCAGCTTCTTTGGCTACCCTGCACCGCTCGTAAAATGACGGTCTTTCGGTTCTCTTTTGTGATGGCAGCATAGCGGTTTTTATCAAGCTTATCGGGCTGCTTTAAAAAGTAAAACAAAGTTGCCTCGCTGAGAACTTTTAAAAGAAGTCTGAGTTAGATGAAATGCTGGCAGGAAACTTTCCTCGTGTAACCCTTTAATCTGCTCAGAGTATGTGCATTTTCAATCAATCAATCAGTCAAGTAGTTGAAACATTGAAATAACAATTAATGCAGATTTGTTGTGAGATAGAAACTGGGCACTGTACTTACCTATGTAAATTCTATATTATGCTGGCTCGACTCTGACGGAAGAAAAGTGTGTAGTGGCTTTTGTAGTGGCGGTGGCTTAGGCGGCTAACGCACCGCTCGAAGCGGGGCATTGCCATGGCAACGCCCCGCTTAGCAAAACATCGATAGTTCGAGCCCTGGCCGTGCTGGTTGAATTTGTTGGACGTGATTGTCATTGCCTTGCTGCTACATACCTCTGCTGGAGAAAGCCTATATAATTCCAGTACGAGAACGCGATGACGATAGATGCATTTAGCTGATATCGTGCCACAGGCAACTTAGCCCATTACGAGCGTCTAAAATGTGGTTGTCAGAGCGTTAAAAAAAGAAAAAAAAAGAAAGAAAGAAGTAGTGTCTGCTAAAACTGAACGCCACTATTAGTCAATTTCGGCCGCATGCATATGCGCTAAACAAGTCGGGAAAGCAAACGACAATCACAAGTGAGAACAGCAACCGACAAAAAGAATATGAGGCAAAGAACGACAACAACAACAACAAAAAACAGGCGGAGCGCGGCCGGCCAAGAACGGCGGCAATTTTAACGTGTACTTGATTTCCTTCCTGTCGAAACGTCGCCGCTTTTCGTTAGGGCGTTACGCGAATGCTACTGCTGCTGCTGCAGCAGCACGGGCGCGTCGTGCAAGATTGCATCCAGCCATGGTGGTTTGTCGGTCGTCGGTTTGTGTTCGACGAGGCCACACTGCTTTACGCCACATTAGCATTTCATTAGAATACTCTGTACGATTGAGTACGAGAATATTTAAAGGGAAAATGATACGCAGGAACATTACGTGTAAGCATGTGAATTTGCGCTTCGACCGCGAGAAGAGACTAAAAAAAAGAGGGAGGCAGGCAAGAAAGAGAAAGCGATCGAGAGAGATAGGGGAAGAGGGTAAGAGAGAGAGAAAGAAATAGGGATACCGATACAGTGAGAGCGAGAGAGAGAGAGAGAGAGAAGTGCGCTGTGTACGCGGATAGACGCGCTTTTCGACGCCTTTCTGCTGCAACGCAGACTTCGAGTATTTTCAAGGCCTTTTCTCACCTGTAGCCTGTTTGTGATGGAAAGCGACCAGCGGGCTACGGAGGCGGCGGTGGCGGCGGCGTCGACGACCACTGCGCTGACAGGTTCCAATCGGCTTAGCTTGGATGAGACAGGAGCGGCGGTGGGGGTAAAGGCGGGGGTGGCGGGGGCGCGTCTGGGCTGGTGGGGGCGGGGCTGGGCTGATGGGGGCGGGAGGTAGGAGGAGCAGAAGGAGGATCACGCTGCAGCTGAACGAAGAGAACACAAGGAATAGGGAAAACGAGATTAGTATTTTCATACGAGTTCTGCCTGGTTATTATCGCTCCGATGATTTACCACTCGTGTGTCGTACCGCCCTGCGTGCGGCTGCAATCGCAAGACGGCGGTCTGTCTGCTTCCTCTTCCTCTCTCCCGTACTCTTTTCTGATGTCTCTCCTCCTTATTCTTCTTTGCTTTTACTCGCTCTCTCTTTCTCTCTGTATTCTTGTTTTTTTTTCTATGCCAGGAGAACTCGGTATGCGCTCACAAACCGCAGTGCCAGCCACGACGGCAAGGCAATAACCGATTGTTGGTGGAGTTCGACGAATGCATGAAGCTTGCGACTAACTTGCGACTGTATGTCTGCTACCACTCGCGTGCGGAGACCCGAGTGAGTGGCCGTGGGCGTGAATGCGATCTTGTTGACGCGTCATTGTTGCGTCCCCGACTCGCTGTGCAAATTGGTGGCGTTTTTGTTGTTATTGCTTCACAGGTAGAGACAGGATACACTGTTTTCTTATTACGCAACTTTATACATTCGTGCATGGATTGTTGGAAGCTGACGATACGCTGCGATGAAATGCCGCTTGCACTTTCGTCGGCATGCAGAACTGCGCCGTTAAGCCGTTGCCGATATTTACCTGAAGCACCTGTTAAAACGTGTGAAAAAGAAACACTAACCAAAAGACAAACCACGACGTGCTGTTCATCTCGCATGGCCAAGATCTTTCTATTCTATATTGTTCCACGTGGCGTACGCATATAACTCTTTTGAACAAACTATCACAGAACAAGTTGCGAGTCTGAGCTGAATTCTGATTGCATGATTGGGCAAAAATGGTCCAATAAACCTAAGAACTCTTGCCACTCATAAGTTTACTTTTGTCTGCTACGTTTTGATCTTAGCCTGCGCATTCTCTCCAATGCGAGTGAATTCCTCCTGCCCAGGTTATTTGTGTTAAATACATTACGGCCAGACACGTCTGGCGCGTTCTCGACAAAACGAGCCCACATCTGACGGAAATGAAAAGAGCATTCAAAATAATGGCCGCCTCTAACACGTGTTCAGCGCAGAAGGCGTGAGATCCAGGTTGCTGTTTTGTAACAAGATATACGACTTGCTTTTGCAAGTTTTGACTAAATCAGAAAGGCGTTTACAAAGTACAGCAGACGTAATCGCGCTTAGCTGTTACGTGGCTTCATTCAATTTCTACAGAATAAACTTGAACTGAGGCCCATTCTTCCTTTGGTCGCGTGTAAAGAGTGCTAGTACTAAAATGCATACTTGCATGCCCGGCCTGCCTAGTACGACAGGTTGAGGACGGATATCCAATCGCCAAAAGAACCGTATAGAACGAGCGTATACCCTTCTTGTAAGTGCCTTTGGTTCTAATTGGATTCTTGCTAGTTTGTGCACGAATCGTTATACGGACGTATTCTTATTCTAGGTAGCGGCATCTTATTTTTCACTGAGCAAGCAGCCACTTCTTTGTTTGGCAGTAGTTAGCACCGCTGGATTCGTTTTGCGGACGACCTGGAATTGCCCAGCGGTATCTCAGGCACTCACTCAGGCAAATGAGAAAATTGGCAGTAGAATCAACTGTTGCGAACTGCGGCTTCCAGAGAGCTCCGGACAGGACGAGGGAGTCTTGCTGTGTACAATAGCAGCTTTTCACAGGTCGGGCTAATCGTTGCTGTTCGTGCAGAGATGCCGTATGGAACTCAAACGGAGAACGACGCTTGAAGAACCTTGGTTGTCGTCACCGTGTCGTTAGTAGAATAAGCTTAACTAGTGTCAACCCGGAGAAGACACCTCTTCTTTCGGTTTAGAGGTCACTCCCGTATGGCCTCTTCAAGTCAAACAAATGTCATCTGGCACAAGGCGATATCCGCATTCCTGAAATGTTGTTGCTTCGCGGGCACACTTGTATTTGCAGTAAACTTGTTTCGTAAAACCTAATTCGCCGCTGTGATTACTTTGCATCATTATCTTATATAAATCAGCTCTTTACTGCTCACCCGGATGCAGTGCGGCGGGTCATGAAAAATGTTTCCCAAATTCTGCTGCGGTGCTGGAGTCGTTTGTGTGTCTGAAGCAAAACCCTCCCTCTGGGTTGCAGGCCAATGTACTTCGTCGTATTGCTGATTTTACAAACACTGTTTTTTCCCAACAGCAAGAACTATTTGCTTTTTGTGAGGACCTACACCAGTGCCAACTGGATCTGTCTGGTCGGCCTGTGATGAGGTCAAACAATTGAAGTTCAATGCCGTCAGGCCGACGGACCGGCCCTCTTGAGTCTCGCAGATCCTTCACCATGACGCGGCAAGGCTGTCGGTCGAAACCAGCTGTGCTGTCGCTTCCCTCCACCGTCTTCGCTACTGTCCCTCTACGTCATGTCTCCAACATGGCACGTCCGAAAACGTGCAGGGGAGAGAGAGACCTCGCTCGGCCGAACGTTGGAGAAGCACCAGCACGCGACGTGCAGCCATCATTGGCACAGCTGATTCCCACGGTTTTGATTCGTCAGTCGCACGAGTGATAACCGAGTGCCACCGAGATGTACATCGGTGGCACTCGGTACCTACTAAACCTAAACTCAGATCACCTCTTGCACTATGGCAGCTTCACACTGCTCACAGGTCTTATTCATTGTTTTGTCTGTTCGTCACTGCAGACGATGAGCCAACTTACCCCGAAAGCTTTGATCGCACGGCACGGTGATAAAGCCCTACCTTGGTCGTTTCGCATCACGCATGAGAAGATTAAATCGCAGTTCGACGCTGATGTTGTCAAAGCTCAGCCGTTTTCAGTTTTCCAGTCAGTCTCCCATATCAGCTGATATGGCACCGGCAGGGAAAGGTACTGGCAATCAGTTATTCTGCCTACTACCTGAATTCTAGGTCAGCTGTCAAACCAGGTGCAATTGATGCCCTAAGAAGTTTATGTTTGCTATGTGATATTGACGTTGTTCTCATACGTGAGGCGTGGTTAACAAAAGCATACGTGATGCTGAAATAAGCATAAAAGATGCTAAAATAATTAGAAATGAATGTTGAGTGTTTCGTATAGATAGATATTTGCATGGCGGAGGCGTCTGTGAACTCGTCACAAATTACATAGGTGTTGTACACGCATGCCGGGTGAATATGTTTCTGTTGACTTAGTCTCCAAACAAGACGGCTTTCGTCCAGTTTGCTGCTATGCATCTCCCTCGGGTGACAGTCCTCAGATGATGAGACGCATAGATGATATGTATACCATCATAATAAGCTATTGTCGAATAGACTGTCCCGTTATATTAGTCGTTGACTCAAATTTCCTGAAAATTAACTAGCAATCTCAAATTACGTTCAATGACTCTATGGAATCAAAATTTAGAGCCTGTTGTTGGCAAATGGAATCTCCCAGCTAATTTACTCGCCTACTCATGCATCTGAGTTAATACTTGATCTCCTTCTTGCCACTGTCTTGGATAAAATTTAAAATGTGGCTATTGTACCCCCTCCCCTAAAATCCGATAATTGTGCCATATGTTTTAATATTGTACTTGCTTTTAGTGAGAAAGTGCCGTCGAATGTTCGGCTCGATTAGAAGCCAGGCAAGCGCGCTTCGTAGAAACCAGGCAAGCGCGTTTCTCTTAGAAACCAAGCTCGTTTCTTAGAAACCAAGCAAGCGCGTTTCTCTTAGAAACCAAGCAAACGCGTTTCTTTGAAACCAAGCAAACGCGTTTCTCTTAGAAGCCAAGCAAGTTCGTTTCTTAGAGACCAAGCGAACGCGTTTCTCTTAGAAACTAAGCAAGCGCGTTTCTTAGAAACCAAGCGAGCGCGTTTCTCTTAGAAGCCAAGCAAGTTCGTTTCTTAAAGACCGTTCGTTTCTTCGTTCAAAAAGTTCGTTTCTTAGGAATCAAGCTCGTTTCTTAGAAACCAAGCGAGCGCGTTTCTCTTAGAAACCAAGTTCGTTTCTTAGAAACCAAGTTCGTTTCTTACAAACCAAGCTCGTTTCTTCGAAACCAAGCGAACGCGTTTCTCTTGGAAACTAAGCAAGCGCGTTTCTTGGAAACTAAGCAAGCGCGTTTCTTAGAAACCAAGCGAGCGCGGTTCTCTTAGAAACCAAGCAAGTTCGTTTCTTAGAAACCAAGCAAGTTCGTTTCTTAGAAACCAAGTTCGTTTCTTAGAAACCAAGTTCGTTTCTCAGAAACCAAGTTCGTTTCTTAGAAACCAAGTTCATTTCTTAGAAACCAAGCTCGTTTCTTAGAAACCAAGCTCGTTTCTTAGAAACCAAGTCCGTTTCTTAGAAACCAAACTCGTTTCTTAGAAACCAAGCTCGTTTCTTAGAACCAAGTTCGTTTCTTAGAAATCAAGCTCGTTTCTTAGAAACCAAGCTCGTTTCTTAGAACCAAGCTCGTTTCTTAGAAACCAAGCTCGTTTCTTAGAAACCAAGTTCGTTTCTTAGAACCAACTTCGTTTCTTAGAAACCAGCTCGTTTCTTAGAAACCAAGCTCGTTTCTTAGAAACCAAGTTCGTTTCTTAGAAACCAAGCTCGTTCTTAGAAACCAAGCTCGTGTTCTTAGAAACCAAGCTCGTTTCTTAGAAACCCAGTTCGCTTCTTAGAAACCAAACATCGTTTCTTAGAGATCAAGTTCGTTCTTAGAAACTAAACTCGTTTCTTAGAGACCAAGTTCGTTTCTAGAAACCAAGTTTCGTTTCTAGAAACTAAGCTCGTTTCTTAGAACCAGTTCGTTTCTTAGAAATCAAGCTCGTTTCTTAGAAACCAAGCTTGTTTCTTAGAAACCAAGTTTGTGTTTCTTAGAAAACCAAGCTCGTTTCTTAGAAACCAAGTTCGCTTCTTAGAAACCAAGATCGTTTTTTAGAAACCAAGTTCGTTTCTTAGAAACCAAGTTCGTTTCTCAGGAAAGGTCTAACGCAAGCGCGTTTCTTAGAACCAACCGTTTCTTAGAAACCAGCTCGTTTCTTAGAAGCCAAGCTCGTTTCTTAGGAACCAAGCTTTCGTTTCTCAGGAATCACGCAAAGCGCGTTTCTTAGAACCAAGCGCGTTTCTTAGAAACCAAGCTCGTTTCTTAGAAGCCAAGCTCGTTTCTTAGGAACCAAGCTCGTTTCT
>QVRM01006964.1:0-45000 GCA_003439945.1 Dermanyssus gallinae
ATACGCCCAACGGCATCGAAGCCGCAGTCCACACTACAAGAGCTTTCGTCGCCAGCGCACCCAACAATTTCGTAGTCGCCAAACTCGATTTCAAGAACGCCTTTAACCAGATCCGTCGTGACCACGTACTGAAGACAGTTCTAGTCGATTGGCCAGAGGCGGCCCCCCTGGTTGACCAAGCCTACAGATCCAGGTCGGAGCTCTCACTTGATGATAAGACGATTTTCTCATGCAGCGGCGTACAGCAGGGAGACCCCCTTGGTCCGCCACTGTTTTGCTTAGCCATTAAGGAACTGGTCGACTCTATCCAGTCTCCCTTAAACCTCTGGTACCTAGACGACGGCACTATTGGAGGAGAAGCACCTGTAGTACTAGCAGACATCAAGAGAGTTGCTGACTTCGGACTGAAGAGCGGGCTTGAGCTCAACTCCGAGAAGTGCGAGCTTATCTACAAAGGTCACCCTAACCTATCCGCCTTGGAGGCTCTTCTTCCCGGGTGCAAACTCGTCGAGGCAGCAGACATGACGCTCCTGGGGTCCCCAGTGGGGTCTGCCGCCATTCGTCCGGAACTCGCAGGTAGGATAGAGAGCCTTCGCTCCCGTCTAACCCGGCTAAACCTGCTCAGTCCCCACAGCGCGTATCACCTATTGAAATCGTCCCTGGGCTCAGCAAGGATCGTCCATATCCTCCGCAGCACGGACGTCGGACCAAACCAAGATCTTCTTCGGGACCTGGACGAAAGCCTAAGGATCAGCCTTAGTGACCTTTTTAATCTTACTCTGGCCGACAACAACTGGGCTCAAGCTACTCTCCTCCTTAGATTCGGAGGCCTGGGGATTCGTTCTACAGCAGACCTAGCAGCGAGCTGCCACGCTTCATCATTACACGCCTCAGAGAGCACTGTTCGGCACATCAGCCCACCCATGGCCCTGCAGGCTTTCCAGGACACCAAAGAAGTTGCGGATACGAAGTTCAAGAACCTCGCAGGCCTACTCCCGGAGACAAACAAACACCTGCAGAGGTCCTATGACGACCTCATCGTCTCCATGAAGTACCAGCGCTTGCTCTCTGACGCACTGACCACGGCAGACAAAGCCCGACTACGTGCGGTCGTCCAGAAAGGAGCTAGCAAATGGCTCCAAGCCATCCCCTCCTCAAACCTAGACACTTTACTAGATCACGAAAGCTTTCGTCTGTGCATTGGTTTGAGGTTGGGGACAAGGCTAACCGAGGAACACCGGTGTCCCTGTGGAACACAGGTAGACATCTGGGGGACTCACGGGTTGTCCTGCAGTAGAAGCGAAGGACGCCAAAGCCGTCATAGCGAGGTTAATGAGATTACAGCCAGGGCTTTCAGATCCGCTCTAATACCGTGCATCCGAGAGCCCGCCGGCCTCCTGAGAAGGGATGGAAAGAGACCAGACGGTCTCACCCTTATCCCCTTTGAAAGGGGAAAGGCGCTTGTTTGGGATGCGACTATCACCGACACGCTCGCCCCGTCGAACCTGGAGGCCAGTGCATCTTCCGCTGGCTCCGAGCACGCAAGGCTGAGCGTCTAAAGACCAATAAATATGCCCAGCTCGCCAACGAGTTCATTTTTGTGCCGCTAGTATTCGAGACACTCGGGGGGCCCGGCCCTGAGGCATGGTCGCTTTTACAGAAGATTGGCAAACAAATTGAACTGGCGACAGGGGAAAAAAGAGCACTTGAGTTTCTACTTCAGCGACTATCGCTGGCAGTTCAACGCGGCAATGCGGCAGCAATAATGGGCCCAATGAGGGGCTGCCTCGAGGATAAGCTCGACTGGTAGCGCTTCCCACAAGCCCTAGTGTTGATAGTTAATTACATCTCGCTGTAACACTTAAATGTCATTTTAATAAATATAAATTATATATATATATATATATACGTATATTCCTTCATACCTATATTCCAGCATGTTGAATATTGTGCATCAACGTTTTTTCCTTGTTACGCGTGCATGCTTGCGACAGCGACCAGCTACGGGGCTTTCTGATCGCGATAGGTGTGAAGCATGACTCGGTTACCCGTTCTGCCCTCGGTCCGGAGCGCATGTGTTGTCAACAGATGTTGAAGCTCAATGTCGGTCAATGGTTGGTGGCGGCAGCATCTTACCCGCTCTGAAGTTGAATAATCCCACATAGCGTAATTATGAGACTGGCTTCAATACTCAATTCCTGCAGACCGTATATTAGATAGATCATTTGGGATTTTTTTTACTTGCCAAATTGCAAGAAGCGTTTAAATCACCACAGGACAAAGGCGGACATTCGATATCGCAGTACAGCGGCTAAACGGATCGGTAAGTAAGATTTAGCTTCTTGCAGTATTGCTTGAAATAATTGCCTCTCTCGCGCTATATATATATCTAGAGACGAACTGGGGAGCAAAATGAAATGCGAAGTACTCTGTTTCGTTCTACGAAAGGGCATGTTAACTTCGATAGGCAGACTTTGTGAAAGCGGCGTGGCCGTCTACTAGAGTACGCTCAAATATGCACGTATAACTCCAATATCAAATAGATTATGAAACTTCCCCGCTTTCTCTCTCTCTCTCTATATATATATATATATATATATGTTTATATGTGTAGCAAGCCATCGTGTGCATGCCGTTTGTATATCGTTAGCATTTTATGAATGCCTAATTATAAAGTTCAGAAGTGGATTCCACTTTCCTTGAGATCGGCACCCGTCATGTCGGATCGGCCCTATGAGCGCTCTAGGCACTGTAATATCGATGGGTTGGGTGGTAAACGTTATTAACAGTTTAGAGGAGAAACGTTATTAACAGTTGAGCAAAGACACACTGGGTGAGCAAAGTGAAACATGAGCAAATTGCTCTGTTGGTCGTTTCGTTTCACGGAAGGGGATGTCAGCTTCGGTAAGCAGACTCTGTGTAAGCAATATGACCGTATATTAGAGCACGGTAATATGTGCACGTATAATTCCAGTGTTGTGGACAATAAATTACATGTATGAGTTCTCTCTCTCTCTATATATATATATATTTATATATATATATACATACAGCACTAATTCAGGAACGACAAGTGAACCTCGATGATGGTATGTCGGAGCTTTACTTGATTGAAGCGAATACAACAAGAGAACAATATCAGTCAGCATTTGTATGATATGTATATGAATAAATATAGATGGAAGGCTTAAGTTTTGCTTGACCTGTATGCCTAAATACACATGTTGCCATCATTGTGTATCGGTCTACTCGTCGCGACGGTTAGCAGCGGTCGAACTTATTCGGTTGGTCTTCGACGCCTAAAATTTTATTGAGATATCAATTTATCCGACCTTTGCGTTCATATGAGGGGTGCTGTTTTGCGCTTTGAAGCGTTAGCCAGTCTATTGTCAGGTCTTGATTTTGATTTTAGAGGTGTTTGTTCGTTTTGCTGGATAGACGTGCATAACTATGCATAAAGGCATGCACTGCATGCTCAAGTATACGTAGTTAGGCGGATGTGGTGTTTTCGAGTCTTATTAGAGATGAACTGCAGATTACTGCGAGGGTTGCTGGTTTTCTGCCTGAGTATCTGCGGAATACAATCGGGTAGCATTCGAGCCGGATTGATGGACAATAATGATTTTGACGAAGCTTCAAAGCTACCTCTTCAATCAAACAGGTACGGAAGAAAATCAACCACAGCAACAGCAACAAAGAGTCGAAACAACAGCAATAGATAACACATTCAACAGTAACGACAACAACAACAAGAGGAAGAAAAGGAAGCGAATGTCGAAAAGAAGGAAGAGATGATATTGAGAGGGTAATGGATGTATCAATGACAGCAGTAGCAGCAGCTGGTGCTGCTGGAGGTGGTTCTAATAGTAGTGTCTCACATTGATATGGTCCCCGTTGACCTCGTCTTCTCATCTCATGGTGGCTGTAGAGGTGGTGATGATGATGACGATGATAATAATAATAATAATAATAATAATAATGGTGATGACGATGACTGATCATGATGTTGATGACTTTAACAAATGAACGACGAACGAAAAAACCGAAAAACGAACAGACGCGTAGGCGAGCAAACGAGTCATTGAATGAATGAATGAATGAATCAATCAATGCACGAGGAAATGAGAGGAAACACTTGAAACTGCGGCTGCCACAACGTTCACGATGCTTGGCTTCTGCTTCTGCTGCTGCTGTTGGTGCCGCCACCATCTCATTGCCACCATCACCGCTCACTTAGCGACCTACCTACAAAAGCCGAACGCGGCAAGAAAAACAGAAACATTTCGCACCAGTACGCGAATTGCCACCCAAAAGCAGCGTTAGCAACAGCATCCTTGTCACCGCCACGAAATCTAACAATGAGGATGGTGATGATGGGGCACGAGACCGATGAGATCGACGAGCTGACGTGGAAATGAACAGATCCATAGCGTGTGGGGGCGAGAGAGAGAGAGAGAGAGGCGTAGCGAGCGAGAGAGAGAGGAACAGTGGTCGATGGGCTAGGGCAGATGAAAATGGGTCAGTAACGTAGGCGCGAGCGAACAAGGATGAGTGCAGCCTGCGCAACATTGGAAAAGATTACTAAGTGAAGAAAACAGGGAAGAGGAAAAGGAGAGGTAGGGAGTGATGGGGCGAGACGGAGAGAGAAGAGGAATACAGCTAGAGTCAGAAACAACGATAGGTAAGACTGGATTAAACATGTGGGTGAAATTGGCTGGTTCTAGTTTTAGTGTTCTACTTGGGTTTCTGACGATAGTGCTGGTGTTGTCGGTCACATGATCATGGCTGGCGATGAGTTGCTGCGGCTACAGCTGTAGTTTCTGATTTCTCGTGCTTCTCGTGATGCTGTTGCGTCTCGTCACATCTGGAAACGAACAAGGACTGGGAAGTGGTTCGAGCCGCGCCTTATGTATGTCTGCGTGTTTGGTTGGCTGTCTGTATGTAAAAGCGTGCGACCATGTGCGGCCAGACAGCAAACGTTTCCTCCTCTCTCCTCATCCCTCTCATAGCGATCCACCATAACCGACCACTGATGTGTTGTTTTCTTGCTACTGCTTACGGCTGTTGTTGTTTTTGTAATTGTCGTCGTTGCCCCCGAATGTTGCCTTCTAGAAGGAATAATAATAATAATAATAATAAACATTATCGTTGTTAGGAGTTTCTAGGTTCTGGGAGGGTTACTAAGAACGAAGTCATCAGCAACCTACCTGTTGTTCGCCGTGTCCTCGTTCGAAGGCCCGATGGCTCAAAATATCGGAGTCACCACAGGCCATTTTACAGCCGCATCGTCTCGCCAGGGAGGCGGCTTAGTAGCAGGTATACTAGGCGAAATGCGACGCTGGGTCTGCCTGATGCCAGTCTGATGTGCCCGCTAGCATCGTAGTGTTGGCATATACTGGTACCAGCACTACAATTACTGCCACTTTCACTCTTTATATATATATATATATATATATATATAGCAGCTTTACGTGGTGCGCGCGGGGGGAGGATACGAAACAAAGGCAGCTCTTCACGTTTTTAACAAACCTTTCTTTGTTGTTTTTTTGTAGCTGAACGATTGTCACATGCTGACACGTGCCCCGAAATTACTACGACTTTATTCTTGTCAATAGATTGATGTCTCAATTGATTGAACTTCGTCGTCGATCGACGTGTCATGAAGTCAAAGCAGAAAACGTAGAGAAAAAGAGGAATATTTGCGGCAGGATCATCAGCAGAACGGATGGATAGATGATGAATGCTGGGAGGGAGGGAGGGTGGGAGCGACGGAGGGAGATAAATGGAAGTGTTTCGCTTTGTTTTTCGTTCCCTCGGACATATTGGCTGCATGGTGAAAGCACACACATACATGCTCGGACATATTGCCCTCATGATGATTGATGATGATGGTAGTAGTGCCGTTGTTGTTGTTGTTGTTGTTGCTGCAGTTGTTGTTGCTGTTGCTGCATTTACATTACAACAGTAATGTTTTCGCCGTTGCTGCTGATGTCGTTGTCTCATCATCATCATCATCATCATCATGCAACGCGATAATGAGTGATGCCAACAGTGATAGCGGGGGATACTGCGCGGGTGGAGAAGGTGGGGACTCAGAGGGAACAAAAACGGGCGTCCGTCGTCGGTGGGCGGAAATCGTCATTGGTGGGGCGGATCCAGCATTGTGGTTTGTCCGTTTTCCCCGTCCCGCCTCTCATCTGGCCGTAGTTTGCTTAGTTACTTTAGTTATACTTTCTTACTATTGCTTACCTTCTCCGGCTCCACTATTACTATTACTACTACTACTACGACTACTGCTACAATTTCGACTATTACTTGGACTTTTTCGGCTACAAACTACCACTATGGCTACTAGTTGTTGCCCTTCTGTCTGATGTCTTCTGCGTTTTGCGGCTTTTGTCTTCTTTTTCTTCTTCGTCTTAGTCTTCTGCCTCTTCCACTTCTTCTATATCCATCGTCTTCTTTTCATCCCGTCTGTGTCGTCTCCAATGAGAGAGAAAAAGCGAGTGGTGTCATTGAGTAAGAGGCGAGCGAGAGAGAGAGAGCAAGCTGGAACGCTGTCTGTGCTATCTAGGAACAGCAACAACAACAACAACAATAACAACAACGACAACTGTTGTCTTTGTGAGACGACCGACCCCAGCACCGTCGTTATCCTGTGCTCCTGACGCAGCCTGTTCCGCAACGGCGGTCCGCAGGGGCGATACTCGGCGGTTCGGGTTATGGCTCAACTCGTTCACCTCGTGCAGCTCTCCTCTCGGGGGGGGGGGGGGGGGGGTAGTCGGTGCGTCTACGTCGGATCTAAACATTGTCGGATCTAAATCAGCCGGCCAGTCAGTCAGTCTGGCAATCCGACAGGCAGTCATCATAGCACGCTATCGAGAGTTGCCTGCTTCTGCTGCTGCTGTCTCGAGCTGCAGGTTCTGCTACGCGCTTCTGCTACTGCCGCTGCTACTGCCGACGTGTCTATCATGGCTGGCGTCGTCTCGAGCGGAACTTAGCGCCCGTAGAAGACGCTGAAGCCTGAAAAGCGGTCAAGTGTTCGCGCTGCGGCCGCTTCAGCCGCCAGGCAAGCGCGAGCGCCCGCCGCCACCACCACCACCATCGCCGCCGCTTCCAACTGAACAAAGGCAAACCTTGTTGAAGAGTCGCTTTGTCCCGCGACTCTTCTTCTTCTCAATGATGATGATGATTTTGATTATGATGGTTATGATGATGCTGATTTTCGTTCATCGCTGCCGCAATACCTTTCTTTGTATCTAGCGCGCCACCTTCTATGATGATTTCTATGATGAAGGTCGTCGTTATTATTGTTGTTGTTGCTGTTGTCGTCCTTGCGGCCGCCGTCCCAATGGAAAACCTATGGCAGCGAGACGCGATCATATATATATATATATATATATATAGAGAGAGAGAGATTATCGTATATATATATATATATATATATATATATATATATATAAGATGCTTCTGTAGACATCAACGGTGATTAGATATAGTATGCTTCATACAGGAGAGCCTGCTTTACAAGAAGATCACGTGACTTTGAATGACGCGGTTTTGCATGGGACAAGGCACGTCGAACGTTGGGGGAACCCGTGAGTGACCCCCGTCAAATTACCCGAGTGGCACTCGCCACTTTCTCTGATGGCCCATTGTACTGTAGGATGGAGATCTGAGAGCCATCAGAGAGTGAAGCTTAAGGGAGGAGGTGCGTATAGTCGGTATGGGTGTCAGCGGGCTGACCTGCTGAGATCCGCTGGGGTCGAGTCTCACACTTAAAAAAGGTCTATTTGATTTCGCATAGTGGTTAGGATAGGCAAATTGTGTAGGATGTGAAAAATAACCGCGCCAGCATAGGCGGTTGTTTCTATCGATAATGTAATTCAGTCTAAGGAATGCGAGACTTATTTACTCGAATGGCGCCGTGAAGTAGCTGGTTGAGACTGCAGTAACTAGAGGGTCGCTCGCTGAGGTCCTCTACGATTTGGGCAGGCTCGCTGTGAGGTTCCCGGTGAACAGCGTTTTTCTGAAATAGAACCAAGGGCAGACTAGAGTTGGCGACAAAACTAGACGTTAAACAAACTCCTAGCCTGTTGTTGTGCCAAATGCCAAAAAGCTACAGCAAAGCTACACACGAAATTGTGCAGAGTAGGGCGATATTTCTCACTAGCCAGAATCGATACGCGGAGCGTGGTAATGATAGAGCCGAGACGGTTAACTTGTCACGACGCGTCTCAAGTTTGCATGCGCTTATCTTGAACCCTGAGTACTGTCTCCATTGACGTAAGCCATTCGGGGAGGGTATGTGGTTTGGCCGAACGCCAAAACGACTCCACCCAGGATAATATATAGAATTGAAAGATAGCACCGATCACACTAGGGATGGTGGGTGTGTTGAATTTTTCGTGTTGTGATACGTGGCCAACTCTTGTGCTTCAAGTGTTACGAATAAGAACAAATTAAATCGTAGAAATGACTAATGACGCGACGAAGATAAAGACAACAGGATAGATGAACTTTGTCAGTATTAATAACGTGAAGAACAACAGTATAATTTACAACAACAACAACAACCACAATAGTTCCGACGACTCCCGACTACGATTAAAGTTTCTTTCATAGCAGTAGCAATACCAACAACAACAACAACAACTTAAACAATAAGTCCACAGAGAACTTCATTTAAAACTGAATTAAATATAACTAAGCATCAGTAGCAAACAAATCATGGTATTATCAGCAGCCACGAGGTTAAAACCGCCACCAACTCTACCAATATGACGACTAATTATTCTTACTATGACGACCACTCGAAACAGCAGCAACAGCAGTACCGATCTTAACTACAATACAGGGGTTGACTTATTGACGGCACTGCGTTTTCACAATGATTGAATTCTCGTCAAAAAATATAGGCCAAAGGAATATGTTTCAGTGTACACGTTTACATAAACACAAATGTACACATTTACACAAAATTACATTACATTTGCGTCAATTCATAGATTTTCACATACAGACTTACCAATACGGATGGTAATTGTAAGAGAACATTTCAAGTCACCGGTTTGAAGCTGTCCGCATGCACGCAGATGAAATTAAATCCATCTGTCTTTCGATCAGTGAGTGAGCGATCAAGACTTCCAATAGCGAGGTGCTTGGCGCCGAGGCGTCGAGACATGTCCCAAGATTCCTTTTCCTAGCGCTTCGTAGGAAGCGGAAATCGATGGCTTCATTATGTCGCCATTCGCCGCCGACTGGTGTTGTCGCGGATCGTTATTGCCGCTTCTCAAGCAGCAGTCGGAGCATCGGCAGCTGCACCGGCAGGCAAAAAAACTGTGGCGAAAGAGCGGGGATACATTAGAGTTGTGGTGATGATATGATGTTGACGAGAATAACAACGAAAACACGAAAAGGACGATGTTTATGATGATGATCTGTTTATCTGAGGCCTCTCAGCTTATAGCGGTAGATCACCTCGCTGTTAAGTTTTCCAGCTGGCGCTTAGCGGATAGTCGAGAGGCCACTTTTCGGAGATCCACCGCGTCTACCGTGATGGCAAACAAAAGCGTGGCAAATAAAGGAATACAGAGGATAGGGAGGGAGAGACAGAGATATATATATTTATATATATATATATATATATATATATATAGAGAGAGAGAGAGAGAGAGAGAGAGAGACGGGGAGAGACGGGGGAGGAGGAGATAGAAGCTAGACAAAACAATACAAACAACAAAATTGTGCAGAAGTATACAGGAACAAATTAGTACAAATCCGTACGACGCAGATTTCAAGACCAACAGTTTGGGCGGTTTTCTTTGACATGTTGTTGTCGTTGTTATTGTTGTTGTATTGCTTCTGCTACCGCTGCATGCATGACCCGTGGAGCCGTGGAAACGCGACGAGCGGCTATCATTGTCACTGATAGAAGACACACTGACGAATCAGAATCTCCGTTACGAGATCTGACGGCGCCTGGAGTAGCCTAGCCTAGATTGCTGGTAATATAGCACTACTATAACTCTACTGCCGATACTGCAGTAGTGGTGGCTTGAGTGGTTAGCGCTTGGCTGCAACAAAACGGAGCGTTGGACCTTGTGTAGGATCGAATTTTGGGGGAGAAAAAATCGGGGGGGGGGGATTGTCTTCTCATCCATTATCGTTAAATCGGGTTGAGCAGTACCCTGCCCCGTCGCATTTGTATCTGCATGAAAACGCCCAAGTATGAGTAGGCCAAAAATTGGTCAAAAAGGTTGAGATCAAATGATGCAAGTATATAGTAGTCTTCTACCAGCCAACGCAATCCGAACAGCTAGGTTCGATTATGTCTAGATTTCCCTTCCCTTCCTTTGGCAACCCTACAACTACCCCCTATACATACATTTTGCGCACACGTCTATTCGAGCCCATGTAGTACTCGAATGTGTTGGACTGCCCAACCCTAACCCCCTAGCTCTCATTAACCTGTTGACAAACACGGAAACCAGGTGCTCTGCTCCAATATTGGGCCTCTAATTGGGCATGGTACTATTGCGTTCGCTACGAGTACAACCTCTTCCGTCTAAATCTTGCTGGTTGTCTCTGGCTGGCCGGCGATGTCGATGTCGTTGTGTTGTTGGGACTGCTTTATTCTCTTTGTCTGTCTGCCTGTCTGTCTGTGTTCTCCCACCGAGGTTCGTGCCGCCGCATGGTCTTTCAAGCGCCATCCGACTGTTGGTCGGTCTGCTCATTCGTTTGCGGGTGGCAGGATCTTGTATTTAATAGCTTTCTTGGGTTCAGAAGTACGGCCGGATGTGAGGTGCGGGAAGGGGGATGCGGTGTGCAACGCCGAACTGATGGGAAGTGACTGTAGAGGTGTTCGTCGGAAGGCAGGTGGCTAGCGAACCATTGTGAATGGTTAGCCCGGGGCCACGACCCATATATCTTTTGCCCTTCGACGGCCGTCTTTTGGTTTTCCTTGCGCCTAAGGTCTAATGTATTGTATCACCCCCTGGTGCTTACCTGCAACCACTGCAACAACCCTACCTTGCCTAAGGAGTACGAGTCTTCTACTGCTACTACTACGACGACTACTACTACTACGACTACGAATTACTGCCACTACGACGAACACTTTTTCCATTACTACAACCCTCACTGCCCTCGTCTGAGTGCTGCTGCTGCAGCTAGCTTACTGGTTGGGCCTATTACGCCAGTTCTTGGCATTCGTTGTCGTTGTCGAGGTCGCTATCGTCGTCGGCTTTCTTGTTGTCATTGTTGTTACTGTAGTTATTGGTTTTATTGTTGTTGTTATTGTTGGTGCTGTTATATTTGCTGCTGTTGTTGTTACTGTTATTGTTGCTGTTGTTATATTTGCTACTGTTGTTGTTACTGTTATTATTGCTGTTGTTGTTACTGTTATTGTTGTTGCTGTTATTGTTGTAACTGCTATTGTTGTTACGGTCATTGTTGCTGCTGTTGTTATTACTGTAGTTGTTGCTGCTGCTGCTGATGTTGTTACTGTTATTGTTGCTGTTGTTTCAATGGCCGTAGCGCCGCACACCGAACAGGACTTAAGGGTCACTGGGGAGCTCCTAAGGGACACTGGTGTTCGGCTACGATTCATTCAATTGTCCGTTGTCAGCGACCGCCGTGGCGGACGCTGATACAGGGCGCCGGGTCTCACTCGGACTTCCGGTCGATTGCTCTTGTTCTGCCTAGACGACAACAACAACGACAACAACAATAACAACAACAACGACCACCAATACGACAGTGACAGCAATGAGCTCATTTTACTCTTCTGGGACTATATCTGCCTTCTACTGACTTCGCTGTGCTTTGCCTGCCACTTCCAGAAGTAATACCGATTCAACTGCTGCATACTAGCGGCGATAGAAACAACAACAACAACAATAACAACAACATGAGCAACCCTCCCGCGAGTGTTGTCCTTGTCGTTGTAACTGACACCCCCTACGTTCAGATCTTGATGGGGTTAAGTTCATTAATGCCGCCACGCTGCCACCAACGAGGCTGCCGCTCTGAGCCCATACGTACCTTATACCCGTTGGGGAAGAGCGGAAAATACAATAATCTATTTGTCTTCGTTTTTCAGCTTGTTGTTCTTTGGCTTCTTCGCCTTTTTCTTCTCCTTTATTTTCCTCTCGTTTCGTTCTTGGATCTCCTACTAAAAGAGCCTTTTGTCTCGCGTCGCTCGTGCCGTGCCAAAAAATAATAATAATAATAATAATAATAATAATTTTAAATAGCTACTTTTGTAGTAGAAATGGAACGATTCCGGCGGCTATATTAGACCTTCTAACATGCCACTTATGCTACTGGTGTTCATGCTATGACTGTTGTTGTCGACACTGCTATTCACGTTTTTGTTGCATTTCTCAACTTGACTTTTTATCAGTGCCACCTATCACTACTACTATTACCAATACCAAAGCATTGCTGCTGTGTTTGCCGCAATTTCTGCAAGGGACTTCCTGTTTAGTCAAGGATGCGTGTCGATCACGTACTCGAATGGAAGTTTGTTAAGTAGCAAGCCGGCTACGTATGGCTGCAACGGAGAACGACACAGAAACGTTACGAAACGAAACCACGAAGTAAAGACTTAATGATAGTTTCTCTCCTTGCTCATATGTCTTACACGCAGAGATGTAGATGTTTCATGGTGATATGGACGTGGATGGGACGTGGGCTTAAAACAAAACATTGAGCACTTAGTATACTTACTCATCTTGTGTGCGGTCGGGGCCGCCCCTGAAAGGGAGAAAAAGTGATCAGAGGCGTGAGAAAATTAAGAATTATTATATCTGTGAGAAAATTATGAAGGAGGAGCTGGTGTTGGGCATTTGGCATATTGCACGTTTAGGTTCTTTCTCTGTTATTCAAGTGCAAACACAGCGACGACCCAGAACTGAGCCAAATCTACAGAGGATTGGCGTTCTAGTGCACGGTTAAGAAGATCTTCTGCAGGCGAATCATTAAAAGGATTGCAAATGTGCCAATCAAACCGTGCCCTACCTCCAGAGCAGTTTGGGCTAAGGAAAGGCGTGTGAAGCCGCGACCCAATCAACATTCTTCAATCTCGTCAGCTTTGGACAGCGTTCGCTCGTCCAGGTCTAGGCCGCTTTCTATAGTCTTTATTGTCAACGCCTGTGACAAGGCTCTGCGCGATCTTATGATCGACTGTTTCAGGCAGATTGGCATAGGTAGAACTTTTCTATGAGTTCTTTCCAGTTTCTTCGACGACGACGATTCACTGTTGGCGGACGGAAGGAGCGGCGTGCTTGAGTTAACGCAGAATGTTTGGACTCTGCAGGGAGACCATTGAGCTGCATCTCGTTCACGCCGCTTCTTGCTGATGTTTCTCGCTATGTGCGTCAAGAGTTTTAACATGCCGAGGTTGTGGTAATGTATGTTGATGACATCGTTGTTGCTCGCCGTCACATTGGTGCCATCTCGCGCACTACCGCTATGCTAGGGGCGCATCTCGTGGGCAAAAGGGCTGGGCAAATTCACTAAAAAGCGATTAAGGTTTGCCGACCTTTCCACGGAGGTCGGAAAATCTTGGCTGAGAGTCAGCTCCGAAAGGATTTTTTTAAGTCACCTGTCTAAATCCAGGTACTGCATCGTACACGGGCTCCATCACCTCGTATGCTCCCGTGGGAAGTTTCAGAAGGACTTTAGTACTCAGTGTATCGGTCGGTTCTGCTCGCAGCCATGCGCCAAGTACCACTCGGTTGATGATTGTCCGGCACTACAACGAAGATATCTGCACTTTCTCTCTCGGAGGAACGGCTGGACAGAAAATAGTAATGTTTAATATTAACATGGACCGTCTTGTATATATGCTCCATTTGAGTGAAATAATTCTGATTGATTGAATTATTTATCATGTTTGAGACCCATTTGTCCATTGGTGCTTCCCCGCCACGATCCTGGTAACTACGCAAACATTGCTAACTGAGTCACGTTGTCGTTCTTTACAACTTTGATTTTAACGTTGCAGTGCAGTGAAACCCGAACGAGGCTGTTTTCGCAACTTTGCAGGTTGTCTCGTAGTCGTGTGTGTTCGTGCGAGCAACGAAGTAAATGTAAGAAGTTGCTGCGCGCCATGTTCAGATTCCGCGTCACGTTAGAAACTAGCGCGGAAGAGGGAGGTTTAAGGGGGCGGAGTGCTCAGCGTGACGAAGTGACTGCGTGAACCTCAACGATGTGAGCAGCTCATGGGCTCGGTGACGATATGTGCACTGTCGGAGAAGCGAAATCTTCGCGAAACGGATCCTGCATTAATGTTCGCAGTCACCTTCTCAGCCCGATGGCGTTCAAATGCCGAGCCGAGATTAAGGTCTCTCACCGAGATCAGAGGCGCTATGCTGAGGCGGCTTCCGCGAATCTATGTTAGCATGTAACGTTTTTTTACTAGAGACAACTGCGTTTTCGCTATCGTAATAAAATATGGGTTTATCCATATATGATCTGTAGATTATGCGCGTCTAGCCAAAGTTCCTATTGACACTATCGAGAATAGGTGATTTACTTGACTTGTTCGGATGGAAGGCCTTTCGCTGTTCCCTCGTAGCATTTTCCCGTTCTGTCTGAAGTGACGTGTTGTATCCAGGTTTTGTTGGCGGTTACGAATTGGGGGAACAAAGTCCCTCAGATTATGTTTTAGAAGTTCCAAATTTTCATTCCGGAATAGTATGCATAAATGCTGATGCCAATATTTGATGGACTGCATCAATGCCCATCTCTTCCGCTATTTAACGGACGGTTGTAATCGGCAATCAGTCGTAACGAGTTTGCAGAATTCTAGCACAGTTTCCTTATCCGAAGCTATTTTTGGCCTTCCAGAAATTGATGCGTGTTCGATACGTACTACCTACTTAAGGTAAGGCAATTTATTTGGTAATCGTACTGTATACCGGTGCATTAAGTGCGTAAACTGCATCTAATTTGCTCTTAATTTTCATTGGAGATACGCCTTCAAAAAATGGCTTAATTTCAGCACGGTGCTCGTTCTTCGCTTCCTTGTCATTGGAGGGTCTAAAATGTTACAGTTGCGCAGCGGGCTACAGACGCACGCTGAAACAAATTTACACGATACTTATTTTTGTTCTTTCCGAAAAACGTCTCTCTTCGACGTTGTAGTCGGCATTCGCTTTTTGAAACTGTAGACAGTAGATGCTACGATTTTCTTAAATTTACTATATATATATATATATCTAAATTTTGTTTGGAATATCTTGGTTCGTAGCCGCTTCAACCAGGCCAGAGGTGACGGCATTTGCTGCAGCTATTTTCGAATTCTTCCGGGTCTTAACCATTCGGTTCAGTAGTCTTTTGGTGAATTAGTGACAAACTGTGTGTCGTCCTGGCGTTTCCACTGAACCCGACACGGCGAGAGTTTGTGCTGCAATGAAAAAATACGCTTACACTCACTTATACAAGCTTACACAGTCACGCAAATACACTATGTTTGTACCCACCCACAAAGACAGTTGTCGTTTGATGGCTATGCAACATCGTGAGCGGAATACACATAGAACTGAATTAGCTAACATGCGTATGCACGGAATGTGTTATATGTACATATATAACACTCTGTGTAGGCGTTTCTATGTCGTGAATTGATCTTGGTGCAGCTAGATCAAATCGGTACATTGCAGATGAACAGATATTTAAATGAGTGCACCAGTTCGTGGGTCTTGTGACACAAACATCCATCTCATATAAATATAGATCATGGTTTTCACACGTCATGCTATCATGGATTACAGCGTAACATACAGTATTAATATAACGTAACATACATGCCGCAGTATTATCTTGTATTTGTGATGGACGTACTTTTCTTTCCAAATACTGAGATCTGTTACGACCTGTTGGAAAGAGTATACATATATACACGTGTTTGCAGCTATTTCTGAAATTGAACTAAATGGAACAGGTCTATCTGCGCAAATGCATCTGACATTGGTTTTGAAATGTCTATTTTTAGAATTAAAATTTAGTTTTTGATTATTATACGAAACGTAAATTTTGTCTGTAAATGTCGTCGTAATTTCCACCAATTTCTGTACATTTCTAGAAGCGGTATATCCATGCATCGAAGCACTTTTCCAAATTTTTTGTTTTATTTCGTATTCGCCAGTGTGTCTGAAGCTAACTCACTCTCAATTGGATACATTTCAAACACTTTCCCACGTCCCTACGTGTTATGGACAATTTTCTTAGTCCACCTATTTAAACTCTTTACTCATCCACTGCATCATAGCGCCAACCCGCATATATATATATATATATATATATATATATATATATATATATTCTTAATGATGCTGTCATGAACTTTGCTTGATGCTTTAAAACGGCTCAGTCGAATATCGGTGGGTGCAAATTGAGCGATCGTTCCTCACGGTGTCGAAGAAATGCCACGCAATTCCGAGTCGGGAGAGGAGGGGGGGATACGGATATAGTGGGTTTGTGAGTTACACACTAATTGCTGATAGCTGCCAGCGACGTATGTGCATCATGCACTCCCAAAACCTTCCATACAAAACAAAAATAGGCTCGGCTGATCGGGGCTGGTTTGGTTGTTCCTGGTCGATGGTTGATGTGTGATGCTTTGGTACTGCCGCTCCATTTATGGCGTAGTGGGTGGCTGGATTGATGGAGGCGTAAATGTGACTGTTTGGGCGTATGGATTGATGAAGGCGCGACTGGGCGTATGGATCGATGGAGGCGCGAGTGGGCGTATGGATCGATGGAGGCGCGAGTGGGAGTATGGATCGATGGAGGCGCGAGTGGGAGTATGGATCGATGGAGGCGCGAGTGGGAGTATGGATCGATGGAGACACGAGTGGGCGTAAGGATCGATGGAGGCGCCAGTGGGCGTATGGATTGATGGAGGCACGAGCGGGCGTATGAATCGATAGAGGCGCCAGTGGGCGTATGAATTGATGGCGATACGAGTGAGCGTATGGATCGATGGAGGCGCGGGTGGGCGTATGGATCGATGGAGTCGCGAGTGGGCGTACGGATCGATGGAGTCGCGAGTGGGCGTACGGATCGATGGAGGCGCGAGTGGGCGTATGGATTGCTAGAGGCGCGACTGGATAGATAGTGCGTGCCTGGGTTCCATAACGCTACAAGTAAAATTATTAATATCACAGTTATATATATATATATATATATATATATATATATATATATATATATATATTTATTTATTTTGTTTTCCACCCAGCCTGTCTGCATGCTGACTCGCCTGAATCGCTGCTTGTGTGTGTGTGTCTTCCTTGCCAACCGGCCACCGTCTGTGTTTGACTTAAATTAACAGTTTCTCCAATGCGCGCTCTTTTGTAACCGTGGCTAGCTCCGGCGTTTTGCTGTGTCTGTTGCTGGACTGCTCACCTTGAGGGACAGAGGCCGTAACGGGACTTCTTAGGGACTACGGGGGTTGAAGGCGAGTGGCGGGGAGGGGGGGGGCGTTACGGGGCAACACGAGGGGCAAACAAAGTTGATTTGTTTGCCGTGTAACATGGCTGATGTCGTTCTGTGCCGTTGAACTGCTGCTGCTGTTAACGTCATCGACGACAACCCATTGTTACCATCATTCTGTTCTTGCAGTCGTCAACAAATGTCTATTGTGGCTGATGTTGTTGTTGTTGTTGTTTCTAACGCGGGTACTGTTGCCGCTGTGGTTGCTGTTATTGTGCTTGTTGTTGCTGGCCTTATTATTTTAGTTGTTGTTGTTGTTGGTGGTGATGGTGATGGGTGTTGTTGTTGATTATGCTGCTGCTGCTACTTTTGTTGATGTTATTGCTGCTTTGGGTGTTGGTGGCATTGTTACCGCCATCGACTGCTACAGCGGTGAAAGGTGAGGAGGTCTGTTGCTGTTTAAGTAACTCGGGATGAATGAGCACCAACCAACTCCACTCGCGAAGAAAAAATAAATAAATAGGGGGACGACGTGATAATCTAAAGAGCTTCGTTACACCTCACTATGACAACCTGCGTAAATATTGACAATCGATTGCTCACTGAAAGTGTCCTCACAGTGGCTGGGGGGGGGGAGGCGAATGCTTGCATCGGTGGCGAGAGTTACTTGCTATATATATATATATAATCTGTTCATTGGTTCCAGCTACGTTTGTCTTTGAAAATTTCTGCAGTATAAAAGCTGCTGACGCATTACGAAGGCTATCATTCAAAGTTGCTCAGGTTTGATTAATTGCTAGTATAGATCGCAAAAAAATCATGTTATTATATATATATATATATATATATATATTACAAAAAAACATATTTTTTAATCTATACTAACAATTAACCAGACCTGAGCAACTTTGGCGTTATAGCCCTTGTAGTGCGTCAGCAGTTTTTGTACCACAGAAACCTTCGAAGAACGTACGTGAAACCAAAAAAGCAGATTATATATAAATATAATATATATATATATATATATATATATACATATAGACAAAGGTTTATATATTTTTATTTGTGGACTCATATATATATAGACATCGATGTTAGCTGGTTCTAGGCTCAACCGAGCTAGACGGCTACAACGATCATGATTCGTCGTTTAGCTGTGTAGCTTTCTGTGTTTTGTCTGTTACGTTCTACTTGTCGGCGTTTGACTATTGTTACGTGCGGCACAGGTGATAGCCGTCCCGAAAACAAACGAAAAAAGTTCGCATTCCTGCACTCGGAATAACGAGCAATAGCGGCCGCCTAAAGAGGAGAAATGCGACGAGAGAAAGAGATAGAGAGAGAGAGAGAGAGAAAGAGAGACTAAAATAATAGGACACAGAGAAACAGTAAGGAAATTAGAGCGCGCCAACACAACGGTATCACGGTCTGTTGGTCGAACGCGAGCGATATGGATTCAGGTCGGCAGCGGGCCTCGGCTAGGCCCGACGTCGCTGTACGTCCGTTCGTCCGTCCTCTTCAATTCGCCGACAGGCCGCAGCGGCGACGGCGGCGGAGACGAATTTCGGTCCTTCAGGCAGGATGGTGGTGGGGCCCTCTCGAGCCGGGCCCCGGCCACCAGCTGGGCCGGGCCAAGCGGTGTCGTCACAGTCGAGCGCATGTGAAATCATGCTGAACTCACATCAAACGCTTTTTCTTCTCGACCCCCTTCTCGCAAGAGCATATGAATATATATATATATATATGAATATATATATATATATATATATATATATATATATATATACAATATATATATATATATATATAAAGGGAGAGAGAAAGCAGAGAAATAAACCTGTGAAGTGGTGAAAAGGGTTCGTTTGGGCAGATGGCTTTGATAGTATTTATGAAGGTAGTACTAACCAGGACAGTAGTGCCAAAAAGCAGTAGTGGTAGTGATGATGCTGTTGATGCTGCTGTAGTTGATGTTGATAACGATGACGCGTTCGTTATGCAATGGCGTTACTACGAATTGCTTTATGAACGTTTTCTGCTGGCAGCTCAACCATGAATGTATTGACATAACGCAGTATAGTTGCCGATCGGAACAAGGTTCCGTCGAACCTGTGGCTCGCCTGTGCATGTCTCGTTTTTTGTCCAGAGGCGACAGCGGCGGGATCGACATTTTGAGGCTCTGAGAAGACCCGCCGTCATTCGTATTAGTGTAGACTAATTTTTCTCACATAATTTTTCCTTCTTTTGCTTCTACGTCTCTCTGCCTCATCATATACGTTCAAAACCAGTTGTATGCTGCTGCTGTTGTTGTTTCTGCTATTGTTGCTGTTGTTGTTTTTGTTTATGATCTTGCATTGAGTGTAGCCGATGCAGAACCACTATTTCTCCAGAAGCAACAACATTCACAACAACAACAACAACAACAACGACAGCAGCAGCTAATATTTCTGCTACGGCGACGGCTGCAGTCTGATAACCACTTAGTTTGGATTTATTAGCAGCGAATTATTGATTGTAACGCGGACGTGATAGGGGCGTCGATGAGAACCGAGTACCGCTCAGGCCAAATTAGGACACGTAGGAAGGCTTTCAGCATTGGAGCACCCGCTGGGCCGCCGCCGGCCAGCAGCAGGCCTTGCAGTGCCTATCAAACACAGCATAACATAACGGACTCGAATCTCATTCGGGACTGCCGAGCCTCCGGGGAGGCAGCGTCGATGAGTTCTGGTGCTTAGGTGGCCCAAAGTGCACCTTCCTTCCCACTAAATATTCGTGCAGAAGTCCGTGAAGCTGCGTATGCGCAAAATGAGCAGGTCTCGTTTATAACGTCCTCGAATCAGTACAGGGTGGGCCCTAACACTCGATGCGGCGAGGTGAGAACTCAAGCTGAACTTGGGCGAAGTAACGATCTGCGTCGCGTCACGTCTTTGTGCAGGCGTCTGCAAAGTACGTGGTTGGCATGACGCTTGAGTCGCCTCCCTCACTTGTAAAGCTGTGCTTCTCCATGAACAGAAATACCGATTGCCATAGGGGGCTATGCCATCCTGCCGCCGATCTGTATGCATCTTATGGGTGTCAAGAGCACCCGTTTAGTTGCTATTGCTTTTAGAGATATCTATGGTATAAGCATTGAACGTCAAGTTAAGTTACCATTCGACCAAGTCAAGCTATATTGTAAATGATAGTCAGTCAAGTTATATTTTAAATCATTGCCTAAAATATAGCTTTTCTCATTTGAGAGAGAAGTGAGAAAATATATCTGGTGACATTTTGCTAATACCTGTCATATGGTAATTATCTTGACGCCCGTAATCGCGGACTTCCCTAAAGCTGCTGCGGCCAACTTTAACGCCTAACGCTTAACGAGGCCAGTAATGTCAACGGATAGGCATGACTTTGCTTGCCCGATTTATCACAGCCCTTTTTGTTTTCTAAACAGTGTCATGTCTAGTAGGCCTTTTCTCTGTAATGCCTGGTAATTAAGTAATAATTCCATATATTACGGGGCTTTTTCTATGTTAAAGCAACCTGCCTTATTTCAGCGACAAAGTCGAGCATCCTGGCACACTTTACGCAGTGCGTTCTGACGGAAGAACACCATATCGATCGATGTGTCACCTTCAATATTTCTGGTGAGCTGCGCATCTTACGGACCGTCAGGTCAAAGCCAATAACAGTGAGCTTCCTCAATCATCGATGCAGTGAATGCGCGTATTCGTTTCTACGATTTACGGTCGCTCTGCATGCTCTGCAATGCTATTTCGAGGCATTCGCGGTTGTTAGCACATTCGAGTGAAGGTGATAGATCAAAGCACTGATGAACTTCCGTGTTTGCCCTTCTTGTATGAGGAACAGGTCGTTTGTGTGCAGGCACTTCGGTGACCCCACCGAAGCCATCCGCCGGACAGATGCAAGGCTCCCCACAGGCTCGACGTAAGGCTTTATCGTCACATGATATGGATCAGAGGCGAGGCCTTTTCCGCGTGAGTTGGTCTACACGCTCACGAGAAGCAGGAGAACTCATTCCACTTTGTAGGGCTACAGATGTCACCGGCAATTAACATTCAATGTTACAAGGTAGACCTATAGGCACGTTGATTACGATGTAACAATAGGTAGTTATTGTAATTATTTTTCTTCTTGGTATTATTATTATTATCATCATCATCATCGTATTTGCACCTTGCTAAGCAAGTGCGCGGTGTCCGATATCGCTACAACATGACCCGATCTTCCTCATGTTGTATTTGGACTCTCGCGGCCTTTTAGTTTGACTTTAATAGATTGTCTACTTTTTGCTGTGCATAAAACATGATCTCAGTCTGTTATTAGTTCACACGTGTTTTGTGCTCACTGTCTATATATATATATATATATATATATGTGCGGAACGTCTAGAAGGGAGCCGAATGATTTGATTTCGGGTGGGCGGCAATTCACTTGTTTCTACGTTCTGCGTTTTTACCTAGCAAAGCAATGCACACGTTTTTATGTGTTTCAATTTGTTACACGTTGCGCTTCTTCGTTGTCGTTCACTTTCGACTACTCTGCTTGTGGAGCGTGACCTTAAAACGTAAATTGTGCCGACATTTACTTAGGAACGTTGTTAGCCGACGTGGCTAAAACTATCTCACTGTGTGAACCGCGGCATTAACAAAGTATTTGTTATGTTTTGCGCAATTATATATATATATATATATATATATATATATTATTGTTTCTTAAATTATTTATTTACATATATATATATATATATATATATATATATATATATATATATATATATATTATTGTTTCTTAAATTATTTATTTACATATATATATATATATATATATATATACTAATAATCATCCACATGCATATAGAGTACATACTAAAATTAGATAATATTCTTATAGCACAGTAAATGCTATAAAAACTATGTTGATAATTTCTTGAAAATTTCAATGCGTTATTGTACTTTCGAAAAGTATTTCAATGTGGTAATTTTTATATCATTTTGCTTGGGTACCTTGGCGCCTTAGAATTGAACAACGCTGTCCAAACGGCGTAACGACAAAGCGCTGCGAAATGGAATTAATGGCCACAGCGACCCAAACAACCAGTCCCAGGCTGTTAATGATACCGTTCGAAATGGATAATCACTTTTATTATTAACCAAAAATGCACTTCAGTCAGGCGTGAGTTGCGGTAAGTTAGTTTCTCCCCTTTTGTTTTCTTCTCTCTCTCTGTATATATATATATATATATATATATATATATATATATATATATATATATATATATATATATATATATATTTATAATGCAACCATCTTCTCTAGACGGTAAATTTATTTAAATTCAATGAGTTATAAGTGAGCTTAACAATTTTATAACTAACAGATTTTTAACACTTGTAACAATTAATAGTTTTTCTTGCAGAAAAAGGCTATCATCGGCGTCTACAAGAAAACTGATACTATATATATATATATATATATATATATAAATGCGTGTATGTTTATTGCTGAGCTGAGTTAGCGGAGAAGAGATCCGTATATATATATATATATATATATATATATATATATATATATATATATATATATATATATACATATACATATATGTTTATTGCTGAGTTGCTGAGCTGAGTTAGCGGAGAAGAGATCCATGCGATGTTGGTTGCACGCAAGTTTCCACTGTTTCTGGCCAAATGGCTGTCTGGGCTTTTTGGTCCATGTTTTTTTTTTTATCAATAACTGTTTATAGCTAGCATTCTACATTGCATTTTGTTCTTTTTCTTTTGTGCTTCTGTATGTGCGTGCGTGCGATAAGCAACTGTAGCGATGTCCTTTGAACGATAGCAACGTCAAATGTTCTAATCAACAGTTACGCGGCTTGCGTGTTATATCGTGATACCGATTGCGATTTTGATTTTGACGACGCCAACATACAACCATCAGGGTGTTAGATATTGACGGACAGGTTAGCCTACAAGTTGCCGATGTCCTTTGGGACCCACTCGTCAACTGGTCGCAATGTCCGACATTAGAGCCGACCGCACCATATATATATATATATATATATATATATATATATATATATATATGCACGTTGAATTGAACGGCGCCCCCACGCAAGCGACGATGGTATAGCGATGGATGTGTCCCAGGGCTTTTTCTTCAAGCAAAGCGGAATCACCGTGACACAAAAACAACTGAGACCGCTACGTCGAACGTCGCGGTGAGTCGGCCCATTTGTCAATGTTTGGTGGTTTTGCGGTATCTTTGAACAGATAGCGGCGTTCAATGTGTTCTTTGTTCCTAAACGCAACAACTTTATTTTGCACAGAAAATCTTCGCCGGTCGACGCACACCCAGGCGCTGGAAATGACCCAAGATTAAGCCACGCTTTCAAACTTGCAAAAACGTGCCTTCAAAGGCGCTAACCACCGACTACAAACAAGTACACAATGGCCCGACTGGGCATTTGCAGTCAGTAACCACTGGATGGTACCGTTCTTGTGACGCCGGCGTCTCGCTGCTTTTTTAATTTTTGTATCACATGTTAGATGTAATGCGCTATCGCCCGAGGTAAATGATCTCGAATACGGCGATGCATCTGATGAAACAGATCAACTGCCCTATCGGGTTCTTCCGAGCCTGGGAATCTTGCCGAAAAATTCCTCGAAGGTGTGTAATAACATTTGGATAAAACTACTTTGCTGGAGGTGCTGCATAACGCACATATTACCCTAGCTGCGTGCCTTCTACGATAATGTGTCAAAACGTCGAGTCCTTGACTTAGTTTCAGCGGACTAACGATGTGTTCATTACCTTGTCATAAGAAGTGGTCCCCCTTGTCACTTTTGCATGCTCCCTAAAAGGTTGATACTTGAGTTCAACATAGCCGCTAAGTTTTACTTTCCCTGCTGTCATCAGCCCAACGCTGTCACCCAGCGTTTTATTTTCAATAAAGGTAGCTTCTAGTGTATATATATATATATATATATATATATATATATATATATATATATATATATATATATATATATATATATATATATATATATATATATATATATATATATTTATATTTTTGAGGTTTCCCTCCCTATCTCCCTAAAGGAAACCCACGCAGCTCTCCGCGGACCTTCTAAAGCACTAGGCTTGGACGGGATTTGTCTTTCGTCCCTCCGTAAACTCCCGTTAGAAGTAGTCTGTTGTATTCTTAACATACTAATAATTAGCGATATTGCCTCAGCCCATGAAACTGCTCGCTTAGCGTTCATCCCTAAAATTAACAATGCCACATCCCCAAGCGATCTGCGACCCCTATCTATTAGTTCATACTTACAACGAACGCTTAACAAAATTCTCTCTAGACGCCTCCAGAACTCTATTAAGCTTCTCCCAATCCAGCGAGCGTTTCTCCCCTATAATGGTACCTTCGAGAATCTTGCGGTTCTGGATGGTATCCTTAACGATGCCAAGTCTGCAGGACGTGAGCTCAGACTTGCCTCAATCGACCTCCGTAAGGCGTTCGACATGGTGAGTCATGACTCCGTCCTGTGGTCACTCCGGACTCGCGGATACCCGGAGGTATTCATTAACTATATCGAACGCTTGTACCTCTCTTCTAAAACTCTCATAGAATTTGGACAAGAATGTCGCACATTTCGGCCAACTAGGGGTGTTAGGCAGGGAGATCCTCTGTCCCCCCTCTTATTTAATCTAGTTCTCGACGACATTCTTTCAAAATTAGACCAAACTAATATCGGGTACCAACTTACTGATGACTTCCGCCTTATGGGCTTAGCCTTTGCGGATGATCTCATCCTCCTAGCCTCCACGAAATCCACTCTCCAACGGCTCCTTAATATTGCGGACCCACTTTTAAAATCCCGAGGCCTTGAAATTAATACTAATAAAAGCTTTACTATCTCCCACCTATTTAATAGGAAGGAAGGTAAAGGTTTTATCAATACCGTATCAGAATTTAACGTTGGAGATCGGCAATTGCCAGCTAAAGGTATGAGCGATCGATGGAGATATCTTGGAGTCGACTTTGACAGCAATGGCAGAGTTGACTCCACCAAGGATATACTCCTTAACTTACTCAACAGACTCACGATAGCTCCCCTTAAACCCCACCAAAGACTCATATTTTTGAAAGACTTTCTCATTCCCCGTCTCCTATATAAACTGGTCTCCGGTCCCAGACCATCTTACGCACTCCTTAGTGACCTAGATAAAGAGATCAGAAAGGTTGTTAAGTCGAAATGGCTTAAGCTCGAAAACTCGGTGCCGAACGCCTACCTGTACACGCACACAGCACACGGCGGTCTGGACATCCCCTGCCTCCAAACATTCATTCCCAGAATCCGCCTCTCCCGCCTGACAGCACTACAACACTCCACGCACCTTGGGGTCCAATGGATGCTAACCACCGAGCACTTTAAAAAAGATCTTGCGAAAACAAGACTTCTTTGCGAGCGCTTGGGAACCTCCATTGAGACCGCTACACAAGAGACCGATTACTGGTCTCAACAACTACACAACACGTTCGATGGGGCACATTTTAAAAAAGCACACGAAACGCCCTTTGTACATTACTGGATTAAGGGTATGCCCTACCTATCTGGTAAGGAGTATTTAAACCTACTAAAGCTCAGGATCAACGCACTACCAACGCGTGCCAGATTGGCCAGGGGACGCCCGGGCTACAACAAACGTTGTAGGCACGGGTGTCATGCGCCTGAGACGT
Organism: Dermanyssus gallinae; assembly: GCA_003439945.1. NCBI lineage: Eukaryota > Metazoa > Arthropoda > Arachnida > Mesostigmata > Dermanyssidae > Dermanyssus > Dermanyssus gallinae. The sequence continues at coordinate 26,192 of QVRM01006964.1, forward strand.
TGGCTCATGTCGCTCAGATGTGCGATATAACACACAAACAAACCATAAAGAGACATGACGACGTCTGTGATCGCGTGGCGCGTCTTCTCCGCGAAAGGGGTCATGAGGTGGTTCGTGAGCGAGTATTCCGTCGACCGGGCGCACCGGGTCTAAAGCCCGACCTCGTAATAACAACACCTACCGAGGTCTGGGTTTTAGATGCCGAGGTTTGCGGCCCGAACCGGGACCTGGCAAAAGCACGGCAAGACAAGATCGCCAAATATGACGTCGAGTTCCTAAGAGCGGCGCTCCCCTACCCGCAAAAACCTCGCAGATTCGGATCCATCACTATCTCTATGAGTGGTGTATGGGACTCCGAATCTGCGAGGACGCTCTTGGGGCTCGGCGTCACGAAGAGGAATCTTATGGATCTCACCGTTTTAACTTTGCAAGGAACCTTGAGGATATATCGCTCGCACCGGATCCATAAGAGCGGGGGCTACCATCAAGCAAGGACACGGACAACTGATTCTTAACTTCACGTGACACCTTTTTATTACCATTTTTATTAAGGCGAGCACTGCCGAGTGTGCAAACGTATTGTAAATGATTAATAAATCATCACAATATTTTATATATATATATATATATATATATATATATATATATATATATATATATATATACATGTATTTGCGCGGAGTTCATATGATGCTCAATGTGTCTCTCGATATCATCCTCGCTAACTGCGAGAAGACTACATACACCAATAGCCAGTGCGACAGACAGGGGCTTCGGATGAGCCCACACGGCCCACAAGCCGGCTATGTCATCCACCAAGTCCATTTGAGTGCATCAGCCAGCGATGAATCGCGATGTTGACGCGGACGGCGAAAGGTGATCGTGAGCTGTTGATGATACATATAGACGACTGTTAGTGTAAAGGAAGGCAAGTAGTACAGAGCGTACACTACGATGGATGACGAGAGAGAGAGAGAGAGAGAGATAAGAGAAAGAGATATAGACGCTGATGTGGCGTTCTTTCGCACGCACAGCGCCACAGAACCAAACCGAACATCAAACATGTCGTCTCGTTTCGGGGACAGCTGGTCGCTGCTACTGCCGTTGTTCTCCTGTTTCTTGTGGCCGCGAGCCACTGAGCGGTGTAAATAGTGCTGCTGCCGCAAGTGAGAGAGACCACTGCCGCAAGAAGCAGCAGTGGTCTCTCTGAGAGAGAAGGGGGCCGTGATTCTGCGGGCGGGCAACCCCCGCCGTTGTAACCAGCCCGCTCAACCAGCTCTGGCGAGGAGACAGCTAAACATAGGGAAAGAATAAGAGATCAAGGGAAGATACGTCCGTGTGTGTGTGTGTGCGTATGAGGGAGAGAGGGAGGTACACTCGTGATGGAAAAGGAAACGCGCGCGAGAGAGAGAGAGAGAGAGAGAGACGACGATGGAGTGGAACAGGATCAAGATGCGATAGAGTACACATGGCGGGCACCCTAGTGCATTAGTCTCCGACGATCGACACACAGACACGGGAAGACGACACGTCGTAATCCGATCATCCTGTGCTCATCCAGTTGTCCCCTTCCTTCGTCGGCTTCGGCTTTGTCACTCGGCGGTCACTCACTTACTAACTCACTCGCTCGCTCGGCCAACAGCACCTCTGCTGTCTTTGCAGCCAAACTAAAGCCAAAACGGGCGCGCTAGCGTCTAACGAGGTTGACAGACCTTAGGTAGGTTAGCCTTTACCTCTACTAGAGCAAACAAGAGTTGGCATGGCATATGAGATGTGTTTTAGTCGGTGCATAGTTTCTCGTTTTCGTACAGTTACGATTTACCGGAGTCGAGTCAGAATAAAAAGCCTCCCTGTATTATTACACTGGAACAGTTGTGTTCCACCACATAGGTGTCCACTCACCATGTGTCGTACCGGAATGGAGTCTGAGGTCTATGGCATCGAAATATATATATGTATTCATATGTATATATATATACAGAGACATGTACACCTAAATGTCACCCTTCTCTATCAGGGGCGCTTAGAGATTGGCAGCATCGGTGGAGAGAAGTTAGTTTGTGTCTGGGTGTAAATAGCTGCCAGATGTATAGAACGATCACTTCTTCTAGCACTACACGATGCATAGGTTTTCCCACCCTTTAATTTTCTCCTATGAAAATGTTCATGTTTGTTCTGCTGTTCATCTTTTGTTGCTATATATATATATATATATATATATATATATCAACGAAACTGTGGCTAATTAATGATTCTACTACTACGACTTAATGTACGTATATATATATATATATACGTCTGCGTTTATATTTCTACGCTATTTGTTGAACGCCGCTCGCGTTCTTCACGCTTCTGCTTTTGCTACGCTGTATCGCACCCAGGTTCGTTCAGTTCTCTCTGTCGGTCGGTGCTTTTCTAGGCAGTCTTTGTCTGTTGTTTTTAGTTGTTGTTGTCGCCGCTAGACGTGCGCGTTTTCTCGTTTTTCATTTTCACGCAGCGCCGCACACATGGGGTGCAGCGCTAAACCATAGCTGGCAGAGGAAACCGGCGATGTGGTCCGGTCACGGCGGTTGCACGAGAGAGCAGTCTCCATCATGTTGATTAGAGAGACCCGAGAGATTATCATCATGTATGTACTCGTATGCACTCGTATGTATGCGTGTGTGTATTATGGCGTGTCTGCGCGTTTCGGCATGCCGTCCACGTTTAATTCGCTTTATGCGCTTTGATCGTTCGTCGCTCGAATGTCTGTCTGCCTGCCTCTTCTCGCACATGGCCTAACCCCCACCCCCCCCCCTCCCACCTTTCCCAATCGCTTCTGCTGTTGGTGCTGTTGATGTTGCTGAAGTTGAGAATCAGCTGTGTGGGAGGGAAAGGGATGAGACACTGGTGCGGCAAAGGGGAAGAGGAAGGAAGAAGAACAAGATCATACAGCGCCGTGGGCCGTCGATGTGAGCTGCCTGAACACACCAAGGGACGCGGTGTGTCTCCCTTTCGCGCGCGCGCTCTCTCTCTCCCTCTCTCTCTATGTATATCCATCGCGTTAAATCGCCATCACGTCTTTACGTCAACTGTGTCAACTAGCGTGTTCCCCGTTCCGAGCTTTGCTAAGCCAGAAAAACCGAGGGATACAAAAAGAGTGTGAATGATAGGGGAGAAGGACAGACAGACAGAGAGATAGATAGAGTAGAGATAGGTAGAGAGAGAGAGCGAGATAGGGAGAAACGGGTAGGCCGTTAGAAAGAGGTAGAATACCCGAGAGACAAAGATAAATAATAAAGAGAGAATTGCAGAGTTAGCAAACAGAGAGAGAGAGAGAGAGAAAGAGGAAGAATGCATCGAGCAAGATTAACGTAGAGCAAGTGGATAGACAGCTATGCCCCGGTCGGTCCTCGTCCGGGCCGGGCTTTACACCACGCGTTTGGATAGCCGGAAACTCATTATTACGAGCTTCTGCTTCCGTGCGAAACGTGAAGCACGACGCAGCAGTAGAGCAGAGTAGAGCAGCTTCACAGCATGTTTCGCCGCGCCTGCACGCTGTCGTCTTTGCCACACTGCACTACTGCACGACCCACCGTTATCTCAAGAACTGCTGACTTTAATAGCAGCAACAACAACTACAACAGCAACAACTGCAGCGACAGCAGCAGCCTCAACAATAACAACCACCACCACAACGCCAACAACAACTACAATAAGGCCAACAACAACAACAACAACAAAAACAAGGCCAACAGCACCAACAACAACAACAACAACAACAACAACAACGGTAGCAACAACGACAGCGATGAACATGGCTGCAGTGATCATCATCATCGAATAAATGGGCCGCCTACTACTAGATAAGCGGGAATAAGCGCGCGAGACGACAAGGAATAGCATAGGCGTTAGCGGGGTGTGATGGTGGGAGTGCGACGCCGCAGGGATTACTATTACTACTACTACTACTATTACTATCTGCCGGTTGTAATACTAGTGTTACTACCGCTAGTCCTTACTAGCACTTGCGCGATTGCGTCGCCTGCTCCTATTTCTACCAGTACGATAGAAAGCCAGGCCAGGCCCGACCCAAGCTCGGCCTGTGGGTGGGTGGGTTAGCGTACGCGTGCACGCGAATCTACGTGCGGGACGCACGACACGTCGAGCGTTGGGAACGGTCTTCCAGCCAGCGTTCATTGACTAAGCACCGATAACGACATTAGCCGGTAGACGCGTAACGGCTTGTTGTCCCACCACCATACGTGCGGGGGGGGGGGGGGTAACGCGTGGGGTCACGAGCTATGTTCTAACCTCTTGCAGACCAGATTTGTAGCCAGCAGCTATATCAGGGTTTTAAGTATAGGCGACAGTAGCTATATAAAGTTTTAAGTATAGGCGATTGTATATATATATATATATATATATATATATATATATATATACAATTGTATATATATACAATAGCTAAGTGATAGGATTATTTTAATATTAATCATCCTCATACTAAAGGATAGTTTGTGTCACGTTCTGTTAAACGATTTAACTTCTGACACACCGATATACACCTACCATTCCAGTGTTCTCGATTAAGGTGTCTAACCATAGAATTAAATAATAAATATATCGTTTTTTTTTTAATTTAAACAAAAGTGTCCAGATTATCTCCAACTGACCGCGGTAGAACTCTCCACGATGTTTGTGTGTTTATGTGGGATCCCCTGAAAGTGCATCTTAGGCCGGGAACTGAGTGACTTAGTAATTCCTAAGAGCACGCTTAGTATTATTATTATTATTGATAAATAATATTTTGCCTTCGTCTCCCCACCTCTCTACTGAAGAACGGGCACTCCCTGTCCTCCTACCTTTATGCCCCAAACGAGTCATGTGCAACATGTACGCATGATGGGCTACACAGTCATGGACATTAAACAGCATTCGGATTTGCGCGAGGAATGTTGATGGCGCGACACGAATGCGACAAAGGCGCCGAGAGGTCCGGTTCGGCTTTGTCTGAATTGAGGCGCATGCGTTTATACTAGACTGTAGCTGAGGTTTGCTGGATCGGCCAGGGAGGGTAGCTGGCAGCAACAGCAAGAACAACAATAACATCAGCAGTAACGACGACGACGAAGACAACAACAAAAACAACAACAACAATAACAATAACAACAACAACAGAGGTCATGTAGAAAGCGGCGATGGCTGGCGGAGGCCACTGGTGATGGTGGGAAGATGAGACTGCGGTGGCGCTCGGCAGCCACATGCCCTCCGCCAGGAAGGACAGACATCGACCTCATCTCAGCCGAGCAAACATCAGCAAGCGAGTGGGTACGGTGAGGAGTCACTCGCAGCTCAGGATGCACAGCCTGCGCCTGTGTCCTAAACAACGACACGCCAACGTTGTGCAGTTTCGCAGTACTGTACTGAAGTACATACAGTTCACATACCGAGTCAAGAGGAGCAGAACGCGAGCGAGAATCTCTGTTGGAAGATGGGTTAGTGGATCATGCATCTCGGGGCCGCCGCCTCCCTTCACGCCGCTTCAGTAGCGATCCTCATCGTCATCGTCGTCGTCGTTTTTGTCTGTCTCTGACCGTGACCGTGTCATTACCGGATCTGCGGACATCAACGCTCTCGTCACTGTCGCCGCCATCATGACGCTTCATCATGAACTTCAGACCGCTTCGCTTCGCTGACTGCCGCACGCACTTATCTGTACCCACTACTGCTACAACTACTACTACTACTACTACGATCTACAAGGTCTTCGCTCGTTCTTAGCTGATTCGCTCATTTGTCTGGTCTTTTCTGAGCTGCTTCGTTGTCTTCGCAGCCGCCAGCGTTGCTTCTGTGCGCTTCTTCTTTCTGTTCCTACTTCGATGGTTCTCGATCGCTGCTGTATGTAAACTATGTTGCTTCTTTGTATGGTTATGATTATTATGTTTATTCTCTTCCTCCTCCTGCTGCTGCTGCTGCGCTCCCTTCTGCCTGCTTCTTTCTTACTCTTCTCAGTTCGTTTCATCCTGATTGGTCTGGTTGTCCGATTGCCGACTTCTTAGACTTTCTGCTACTGTTCCGTCGTGTGCCATTCAGTTTCTTCGTCAATTTCTTATTGTTGTTGTGGTCAATATGCATGTATATATATATATATTTTTTTTTTTTTTTGTTTGTAGTGGTTATATTGTTGTTGTGGTTGTTGTTGCTGCTGCAGTTGCTATTGTTTCTGTTGATCAGCTGTTTAGCGTACGACGATAACTCGAACTTACGCGTTGCTCCTAGGCAAGTTTTTGCGTTCGTTACCTTGGCCTGGTTCAGCGTGGTAACTGAGGTAACGCCGCACTGCGACTAGTTGTGGTTGTTGTAACAGACCAGGACACGCTACGGGGGGGGGGGGGGCAGTAGAGTCGAGAGATCGTCAGTGGTGGAGAGAAAGAGAAATAGCAGTAGCAGAGGTAGCTAAGTAGTAATTTTAGTGATTGTACGGCGTCAACGGCCAGTTTCGCTCGGTCAGCTGGATTCGTTGGCTTTTGGGGGCCATCAGGGGCCGCGCTGTTGTTGCTGCTGCTGCTGCTGGGGGTCTTTGGGAGAAAAGTGAGGGGTTCTTCGGTAGCAGCGGCGGGCGATGGATGCCTGATTCACTTGACGCCCGCCCCCCCTCGCGGCCGTAGAGGTGTAGGCATTTGTGCGAGCTTTTAGTTACGCTGGGCAACTTCTGGTAGCCGTTCGTTGTCGGCGTAGTAGGTGTTGTGCGTAGTCGTTGCCATTGTTAGCCACCGTGCATCGACAGGCATCTGACTCGGGGCATTCTTGAAGGAAGCGACAACAACAACGGCAGAAGCAGCTAGATGAGAGGAGAGCTCAGCTTCAATCGGCTCGCCTAGCTTCGAAGCTGAAGCAGAAGAAGAAGAAGAAGAAGAAGAAGGCGCGTTACAGACGCGGCTAAGGTCGTCGAAGAGAGTCTCCTCGTTGTCGTCATCATGGCCGAAAATCCGACACGATCTTATGGCCACGCGCAGCACAAAGCTAAAGCGGCTACATCCGAACGTTTTTTCTTGGTTGCGGCTACATTTTTGTGTACGTGCTTTATGTAATGTAAACATATAGCATAGTTCTTAACCAATAATATAATAATAATAATAATAATAATAATAATAATAATAATAATAGGTTTTGATGGGACACTGTAGCATAACAGTTCCAATTGTGCAACATTCATAGCTGAGCAAGGCCGGATTGCTCCGATGAGAAACTGTGACTTCTAGTGAAGATGCCTTTCACCTAGCGTCTAGCAGCGCAGTTTTTTTCGAAAGATTGCGTCTTGATTTCAAGATACGAATTTGTATACTCATTTGTTAAGCTTTTCAATCTGCTAGCAAGTTTTGTCTAAGCAAGCTGACGTTTAATGTCTGCAACATTATGTGAGAACAGGTGAATGTTGAATAGTTATAATAATATTGTGTGTAAGCTAAACTATAAAACTTAAGATGCTTACTAAAATGTAAATTATGAATTACATGCAACTGATGTGTCTGCAGTGACGGGTGGTAAGGTCTGGCCAGGACCAAGTTAAGTAGTAAGGTGATGAATATTCAAGTATTGTTATATATGTAAGTATTTTTTTCTTATGATGAAGCTTTGTATTAAGAAAATACACAACTGTCTAATATAATACAACGCTCCTATAATACGTGTTATCACACAAATCAACCAGACATATGTATCCGTTATCGTCGTGTATCTTTTTTGAGGCGAAATACCCGCCTATATTTACCTCTCGTTGTACATGAAATTACGATATAATCAGGTCCTCTGCCTTCGCCACTTTACAGGCACACACAAATATATATATATATATATATATATATATATATATTTGTGTATCGACGTGCGATAGTCGGCGGTCAAAAATGAAATATCTGATGATGGTTCGAACCTTGGACATTTCGACGCTCGGCGATCAACACTTGCAGCTTTCCGCGGCGTGCTGTTGTTATTCGGACGGAAAATCACGTTTGGTTAAAAGTTTGGTGGCGATGGGACAACAGCGACGACGACGACAACAACAACAACAACAACAACATCGATGATGATGATGATGATGTTGTGTCGACAATGGTGAGGTGAGAGGTTCAAGGACCAAGTGCCCCTCGGTAAAGTCGGTGTGCCGAGGGAGTTCGACCCTCACGGGGGTTCGACCCTCACGGCGGTTCGAGGTCAACAAGGCGGACTGACACAGTGGGACGACAGAACAAGTGCGCCTGATCGCGACGGCCTCTATCTCTCTCTGTCTCGTACTGTGATGTTCAGCAGCAGCGGTTGTAGTGTCGGTGAGAAGTGCACTCGTCAGCGCAGCACTAGTTGAATGAGTTCACTTTGGTCAACTCCCAGACCCAGAGATTAGATCAGCCGCTGCTGCTGCTGCTGTGGGTAATGGTGTTTGTCTCATGTCTGTCCATGATAGTTGTTCCATAGTTGCCGCCGTTTCATAGTTCGTTTGAAGAAGAAACTTTCGGCTTACCTCGTCGAGAGCGTTCGTGTAGAAAGAAGGGCCGTCTCTGCTCTTCGACTACTAATCGTCCTAGTGATTGGTACGACTCTCGACAATGGTGGCAGTGTATGGCAGCCACCTAACAAAGCTCTAGACCCAAGGACTCTCGTAGGCGGACCGTTAGGCGATGTGCCGGCCTCCGACCTCGTCGGGCTTCTGTGCGTCCCAAAGTGAAGCCAAAAGCCTTTGTGTCATGCTTGCTGTTGTATAATATGAATAGCACTTGTTATTATTGCTAATATACCAACTACGACTACTACTACTATTATTACCGCTACTACGATCTTGTTTCGTATTGGTGTTTGGCAACGGTTCGACGTTTATGTTTTCCTTAATTGATAGACACACACACACAGTAAGCGTTTAGTGCAGAATTACACAAGGAACAAGCTCGTGCCATGTATCCGAGAGAGCATGTATCATGACATCGACAGAAGGAGACCCAGGACTTATGACATCGGAGGAGTTCAAGCTATCGCCCCAGTTCGTTTCGTTGTTGTTACGATTACTGCTGCTGCTGATGCTGTAGTTGTCCCGGTCGTAGTCGAAGTAGTCAGCGAAGTAAAACGAAGTAGTTATACTAGTGGTTGTTGTTGTTGTTGTTGCTGACTAGTGGTTATTGTTGTTGTTGTTGCTGTTGCTGTTTACAGTTGGCGTCGTCGTTCCAACCACGCTTCTGTTACAATTATGTTCCTCATTGTTGTTGTTGTTGTTGTTGCTACAGTGTTGTTGTTGTTGTTGTTGCTGCTGCTGTTGTTTACGTCATTATTTCTGCGTCCACTGCTATTGTCGGCGGTCGTCGGTTAACAACGTTACTCGGTTAGTGTCGACTGGGTGGCTTGGTGAAGGCAAGCTTAGTCGTGATTACAACGTTGAATAGCCAAAAGTCAATAAAATAATGGGGTGCACGCCCGAGGCAACTCGAGCCAGAGGAATAGCACACCGTGCACAGATGATGGAGATGTCGTCGTCGTGGTCGTGGTCGACGTTAGAGCACGGGCCACGCGAGCAGATGACTCCAGACCCCTACATAGCCGCCCCTTGCAGTAAGGAACTCTATACGCTGGTGGCCTGGCGCGTGCATGCATGCATCCATGCATGCTCACCACGCATTTATGTGATATGATGCTCAACTCTTACCACTAGGTGAATTGCAAGCAAGATTTGCCTTTACTTCGATTATTGCTAGTCGCTGTGCTCGACGTGTGTACTGACAAAGCACGCCTTTCTTTTTAAGAAGACTGCGGAGGGGTGTGAGTTTTTTATATATATATATCTTATTATTATTATTATTATTATTATTGTTGTTGTTGTTGTTGTTGTTGTTGTTGTTGTTGTTGTTGTTGTTGTTGTTGTTGTTGTTGTTGTTTTTGTTGTTGTTATTATTATTATTATTATTATTATTATTATTATTATTATTATTATTATTATTCTACATTAAAACTCAGGTAGAGTAAATTATAAACGTGTACATCAGTCAGAAACAATGGTCCTTTCACATCACAGGACCTTCTCTTATCTTGCGAGTTCAGCTGTTGATTGAACTGAGCGCTGGTCGGAACACAGTCCGTCCTGGATACATAATCCACAGCCACATGGTGCACACACATCGTGCAAAACAGAATTGCGGCGCGGGTAACATGAGCCGCCAATGAGACTGGCGTGCCGAGGGGGAATGAATCAATCGTCTACGACGGGTAGGGCACTAATCGGTTATGAGCTGTGATAGCCAGAGATATTTGTCACCCTCGTACTGCGAGTTGGGTACCGCGGTTCGCGCGCGTTTCTCGAGACGTGATGCTTCGTGATTCTGCTTTTCAGTTTGCTTCAGGAAAATGTGCTGTTTTCATTACGGTGCGCGGATACAGCAAAAGCTTTCTGGCTGAAGAAAAATTTATATTGGTTCAAGCAAGGTCCACACACACTTTTTGTCGCCTGCTCTGGTCTGGATTGGACCTGGTCGAGTCGGAGCGATCAACACCGAAAGCGGCCTAGAATGTGGTAGGCAGGCTTTCTTCGTGTACAGGATAAAATGAAAATCGGCCAAACGTCTCGGCTTTACGGAGGATTGGGGCGAATGGAAACATGAGCGCAGTGATCTTGGTTGTGGGTGTTGGGTAGGCTGTGGGTGGGTAGTTATGTGACGGTGTTATTGAGGTGGGCAAGATATTAAACTGGTTATATTGAAAGGTTGGACAGGTGGTACAACGCTAGTGTCCAACGCGGTGGTGGTTGCAAATACATCGTACCGTGTCCGCGTCCGGGCAAGCTGGGGCCATAGCCGGATAAGCTAGCTATAGCGGCTCGATTGATAGCCGCTCGATGATATAACAGCGTGGATGTAGGGCAGAAGACTTTGAAAAGCAAATACATCTCTGAGCCCACAGTTGAGAAATTGCTTACAATTCAATGAGTTTTCTTGCTCAGTTTATCTTGATATATATATATATATATATATATATATATATATATATAAAGAGGGGCGTTTTAGCTGTATATTTTTGCGCATAACGACGTTTCTTTTGATCTCTCGTGAAAATAACTGGCGGGACTGGCCAGAATATCCGGTATCATGAATCCTACGTTCAAGACCAATAAAACGCATGCCAGGTTAGAGGCTAAGAAAGCTAATATATATATATATATATATATATATTACAACATATCACCAGATCTATTTTAGTCAATTTACTAGCATCGACGCAAACAGGGTAAATCTAACGCGACATGGTTTATCCACAGTCAAAGTGGTATATTAGAAACAGCCGCAATCAACCACTTATAATATGATTAAACCAGATAAAAATACGTGTATATTCTAATTTTTACGGTTAGTCTTGGTATTATCATCATCACCCACCTGAATGAATATAGTTATTGCTGGGTTGTATAGGGCCATATGCGGCTGAATGCCTATAGAGAAGACATGCCCCTTACTTTCCCCGGTTTACTTCACCATATTGTATTTGCAGTAGAAAAAGCATTTACTAAGCTTTTTGTATTTGGATTTCCGTTATACTTGACTGCTCTTTTTGCTTATTTGATAACTGATATATATATATATATATATATATATATATATACACACACTGTAGCACAATCTTTGTGGCTAGCGTATATATATATACATATCCAGCGCGTTGTACCTCATATGTCAAGTCATATACATATATACACACACACACACAAACCAATGAGAAACAAGATGAATTATCATATTAACCGTAACGCACTGCGCATGCACGCAATGGCGATACTATTCAGGGCTGTCGTCAACACATATAGTCATCATAGTAGGCTTCATTGTAGACACTCTCTTTGACCACCTAGAACAACGCAAGCGCGTGCAGCGTGCAGTAATTCCGTAAATAGACCAGGCTGAAACTTGAAACTTGATCTAGTATGTATATGCTGTTGCTGCTACTTCTGCTGCGGCTGCGGCGGCTGCAAGTATGTCGAAGGCTATCGCCTCAGCCGAGGCGCGAGAGGTGGTTGCGTGCTTGCTCGTGCTTGCGTTGGTCATTAGCTATTAGAGCTGTAGTGGGGGGGCCATTACGGCATGTCGCCGGGGGGGGGGGGGTATCGGGACGGCGGGGGCGTGGCGTGGTGTGGTAAAGAACAGTGTGTGGGAACAACGACCGCGGTCGCTTTGCCAAGCTGTAGCCGGCTTCATGGCAATAGCAGCAGCAGGAGTAGTAGTAGTAGCAGGACCAGGGGGCGGCGACTCCCTGTGGTAGCTTGCAGCTTTTTTTTTAAACCTTCCCTTCTGCTCGCTTGCTGGCCTAACCTGGCGTGGCCTGGCCTGCTGCCTGTCTGACCATCGAGGAAGTGGGTGCCACTCTACATAGATTAGCTGGCGCGCGGCTATTTATGGTCTGGCCTTTCGTCCCCGCCGCTATCGCTCCCGCCGTAGGGCCGGCCGGCCAGGCGATGATACTATAGCGCGATCGCAGAGAGTGAGAGAGAGAGAGAAAGAGGGAGAGGCGAGGGGGGGGTTTGGATGCAGACGTTACCTCAGCCCGAGCTCGAGCTCCTCTCGTCGCAATCGCTTGTTGTTGTCGTCGTTCGTGCCGGTGATTGTAGCATCGCTGATCGCTCTCTGTTGTTGATGTACTCTTCGTCATTGTTGCTGTTGTTGTCGTCGTTGTCGTCGTTGTTGAGAATCTGTGGTGTGGGGCGGGGGGGGTGGATGAGAAGCGAAGGGTTTCGCACATTGGCCCGCTTACGGACGCCGTTCGGTGTCTCCTAGTGCCGTTCGGTGCCGGCAACACGATCACGACAACAACAACACAGCGGGAGCTGGGGGTAGTTTTTCATATTGCTGGCGATGCAGATGATGCACCCCCCCCCCCCCTCTCTCTCTCTCTCGCCCTCTTCTACTCTCTCTCTCTCTCACAGGCTGGTAATCGCATGCTGGCGTGTTTACGGTAGTCCTAACTGGCGCGCCCTCCGCCAAAGACAGAAAGCAGAACGAGGTTGAGATATAGAAGAGAGAGAGAGAAAGAGAGAGAGGGTGGGGGAAGGGAAATTTGGTAGAGCTTCCGCTTGGCGAACGAGGAAGTTCTTGCTAGTTCTACTAGGCAGACCGCAAAGCTCCACAAGCTTTAACCCTCTCTTCCACCCGCCTCACTGCCACCGCTTCGTCATAAACGTTGGAGAACGCAGGCACCCCCCCCTCCCCCCTCCCTAGCACCCCAGCTACACGCACACACATGCACAGACAATCACAGCCAAGGACACAACGGGCCACGGGCATATGCCACGAGCGCCTGCCATCGACACCACCCCCACAGACGGTGGCCGGGTGCGCGCATCATCTATGAAGGATGGGCGGTGGAGGGGTAACCGCTGAGGTTGCCGCATCAAAGGACATTGACTTCCCTCTATCTCTCTCTCTCTCTCTTTTTCCCTTTTTCTGCTCGTAACCCGTCGCTTTTGCTGTTACTGACGCCATAGCTCGCCGTTGTTCTTCGTCGTCTTCTTGGCGACTGAAAAAGGACAGTCGTGTACGTCTCTAGGCTATATCGGACCCGATGGGTTGAATGACCTACGACGACGGTATCACTCTGCAACGTGCAACGTGCCTGATGACGGCAGCATGCATGCGCTCGATAATTGCGTCACACAACCACGTGCCGAATACTCGCCTAATATTAGACGCTCTGCCTCTTTACGTATGCACGTATGTATGGATGTTTGATTTTTTATATGCTTACAATATTCGACCTATTTTGGTAGCACTTCTCTCTCCCTCCCCATCTATCTCTCTCTCTCTCTCTATATATATATATATATATATATATATATATAGCTCGAAACTAAGCTTGTACTATGCTAGACATAGAAAGGTCCGCGCAATTCAGCCACGACTTATGCACGGTAGTGTCATTTTTCACAAATCGTAAAGATACCTGCGGCAAAGAAGTCGGCGAGAAACATTTGAGAACATAGCAGAGGCTGAAAGTGGTGGGTAATTATATATATATATATATATATATCCTAACTGGGTGGATAAATAAGTGACTTCGTACCGTGAAGGCGACGAGGCCAACGTCACTGTCATTTATCATCTCATTGCTGCTCACCGTTTTGGATGCTGTTTATGCTGGGATGGCGATGCCTTTGTTGGATTCGTCGGGAGCAGTTGGGAGTCCTTGTTGAAAGGCTTTCGATCCCACCAGGGCAAGAAACTACTGCTGCTGTCTGAAGTCCTCCGTCATCTCCTTGTTTAGATTTGAGGCACGCTTGCTAAGCAGTTGCTTGTAACAGCATATCATCATCATCAACAACAGCAACAACAACAACAGCAACAACAACAACAACAACGGGAACTACTGCTACTTTATTCCACTCTTATCCCCCTCTCGACCTCTGTACAGGGGACGAATGGCGAAGGAAGCAAGAAAGGTACGAAAAGCCGCAGCTCAATCACGTATGACATGTGGCTTAATTACGGCGATGATAGCAGCAGCAGCAGCAATAACAACAACAGAAATAACAACAACTACAACAACAAAACTAGCGCCGACAGTTGATTGATGTGCACCTCTCTGCAACGGGGTACCAGTCTCGTTAGCGGCCGACACCGCCGACATGACGTATTGCCATCGCGTGTGGCTAGATAACGCAAGCATTTTAGAGCGCCCACCAAGAGGCGGTGCGCTGACTTTGTAAGGCCACCTTTCACCAGCGCTACGCGATACGTTGTTTCTGCTCCTCGTAGGGCATAGTTCTGCCGACCCGCCAAACAATCTAGCGCAAGTTGCCCGCTAATACGATATCTTCTTCTACTACTACTACTACTACTACTACTACTAATATTACTACATGATATTGCTGGCGTAATTATACGTAAACATTCGTATTAGTACTGCTATTGTTACTGTTAACAGCAACTACTACTACTAAAATTACTAAAAGTAAAGTAAAGTTTTCGGGCTGTTGACCCTCAGCCAAGACTTAACGTCCACGGAACTGTTTTTCACATTGCTTCGTAGACGGACTACCCCCATAAATACGAATGTGCAACGGTGGGGCTCGAACCCGCGCACCTGCTATGTGTCTCCTCCGGTTGCGAGGCGCAGACTTCATCTACCACGCCACCGGGCTCGACACTACATTTACTACTACTACTACTACAATGACTACGAAAAGTGTCGTGTCTATCTGGCGGCGTCGAATGCGCGAGCGGCCCGATTTGAAAATCTCTCACACTCTCTTCGGTGCGTTGGGCGCCGAAGATTTTCGCCGTCCGAACTCCGGCGTTCTGCGGGCTAGCAGCCCTTCAACTGTACCTCTCGGACAATGATGATCATGATAAAGGTATTTCTGCCGAGATCGAGCAGGAGACGGGGTATGAGCGCGGAGGGAGTTCTGGAGTTAGCGTTCGACGTAGCGTAGGACGTTCGCGGCACGCTAAGAGCACGTTATCCTGTCTAACTTTTGTCGAGCCCGGTGGCGTGGTGGCATGCGTCTGCGCCTCGCGACCGGAGAAGACACATAGGTGCGCGGGTGCGAGCCCCACCGTTGCACATTTGTATTTATGGGGGTCCGTCTGTGAAGCAATGCGCAAAGCAGTCCCATGGACGTTAAATCTTGGCTGAGAGTCAGCCCCTAAAGGATCCTGTCTAACTTTGAGATACGTGCTATTACGTGTCGTTATAGTGTTTAGGATAACGAGTTCCTCTTATGTAATCTGTTTGGGTGACTCTGGCTAGTTCTGATACGGGACGATGCAGTGGACGTAGCCTGCGATTGTAATGCCATACGCGGTCACGGGTTCGATCCTGACGCAACGTCAAAGGAGCTGATAAAGAAGTTGTACTTGTTCCTTTGGTAACCCTAACGTCATTTCCAATAAAGATACGTCTTCTTTATTACTATTCGTGATACGTACAATTGCTGTTCACTGTATGTGACAGTCTCGTAATGTGGCGAAATTAACATGTGTATTTTATCTTTTTGAGTCTGCCGCATTTCAGTTGCCCCGCAGAACAGACAATATCTCTCGTATATGTAATGCTATTGTAATAATTCCTCGCAAACGTTCGTTTTAGTACTGCTATTGTTTTTGTTTCCAACAACAGTTAACAGAAAATCAACCTTTGCATTTGTAAAGCAGATGATATTGTCCCGTTATTTTTTTCTCTTTATTATTAATGGTTCTTCTTGTAAAGGGTGCTGTTAATGAACGTTGATTATTACGGCCGGCCATAATGTTCAGTCATACGCTTGGCACTTATTGTAGAGTCGGTCCTACGTTCGCAGTGTCGCAGGTCTTACTTATTGCACCCTATGAACAAGCCTTGATTAACGGTGATGGGCCTGCTGTCTTGATGTCGTTTAGTGACAGCTGAGTCGTTGTTACCTGAGCGCATTTGGTCGAGTCTAGTTTCTACCAATTACGAATAGCCTATTATCATGAGGTCTGTCTGGGGAAATCTGTCTTACAGGACACGGATGTTGTGAAGGGCGCATATCTGCCGAAGCGAACCTACTTTGTCATGGTCATCAGTAACTGTAAGAGCAGCTAGAACGAAGACAACAACCACCGCAGTAGCGACAGTAGCAATGATCAAAAAACGATTCTGGTAAAGACAGCAATATAAGCTCCCGGGAATTAAACAGTTGGAAATGTGCCATATATTTATAAGTAAGTTTGCTGCTTAGCAATTATATCGGCTCTAAAAATGAGCCAATTTAGAACATTCCGGATGACAGAAAGAGATGCGGAATTGGTATATATATATATATTTATATTGGTATGGCTACAGAAATCCGCAAGTCAATATGAATGGGCTTTCGCGGTCTATGACTTCCACCGGAGTTATGACGGTCGGCAATCTTTCCGTCTGTCTATCAGTGTGTGGGAGGTCTCTCTGAGGTTAATAATCGATTTTTCCTCTCGACCTCACACGCGGCCTTTTGGTGGAACAGTGGTATTGGTATTTGTCGCCGTGCTTCGCTCACGAGCGCCTTGATCGCTGTTTGTTCACGTTCGCGGTGATCTACTGTTTGCCTCGCGGCCTGCGTCTTTCGGCCACCGGAAC
The DNA here is from genome assembly GCA_003439945.1 of Dermanyssus gallinae. Taxonomy (NCBI): domain Eukaryota; kingdom Metazoa; phylum Arthropoda; class Arachnida; order Mesostigmata; family Dermanyssidae; genus Dermanyssus; species Dermanyssus gallinae. Next base: position 43,271 of record QVRM01006964.1, read on the forward strand.
AGTTGCGGACTGGCCTGTTTGGCCTATTCCCGCCAGCGACTTTGGTCTGCCGTCAATCGCCGCAACCGTCCTGGAATTGTACATCAATAGAATCAGCAATGGTAGCTAATACAACCAGAACAGCATCAACCAGAACGTTAACCATATATGTATATATATATATATATATATATATATATATATATATATATATATATATATATATATATATATATATATATATTTATTTAATTTATATTTATATTTACAAATACAGTTACATTTATATTTATGGGCCCCAACACGACGCACGACTTACACGTGTGTTTGACTCTCTTCCTGTGAAACCAGATAACGAATATATGTATCTAATTTAGTGTTTAAAATTCACCGTGATAGCGGCGGTGATTTGATTGAGCGGCGGCCGGGCTGTAGGCTGGGGCAAATGCAGACGAGAACGGAAACAGTTTCCATATCCAGCTAAGACAGGCAGGATGATGGCCTGTCTTAGCTGGATATGTTATGCGTTGCGCTATCGACCCGTAGCGGCAGCCCATCCGTGCGATCCGCTCTCTCTCTCTCTCTCTGTCTCTCTATTGGGAATCGATGACATCGGCTTATTTATATGTCGGTAGGTGCGTGTGGGTGTCTACTGCATTTACGATGTGTGCGCCAATGTGCACACATTGGGTGATGAGAACCCCTAACAACAAACCAGTGCTTGAGCGGCAGCCTGCAAAGGCTGTTTTTCCTTGATTTTCTAGTTTTGGAAGAAAACTGTCTTGTTTACCAATATGATGAAGAACGGCTCACTAAGAAATCCATTCAGAACAGGACGAATCATGCTCTATTATGTGTTTGCTTTGTGAGGTGCTTCGTCTTAGGTACGAACACCTCATTTGCCATCCTCTGTAGACAATTTTGACAAAAGTATCAAGTGAATCCATCATTACTACTGTTTATGATTATCTAACTGGAGGTTGCTAAGGGGCTGCTTTGTAAATAAGACCCCCGTATATATATATAAAACTGGTATGAACGATCAAAGGCCAATGAAGCTACGATTTTAATCGTAAGGATAATTTAGATCTGCCTAAACTCGCGCGACAGACCGATGCCCATTTTTAATGGCAGGTTGGCGTTTCAACAACAACATCAACAACAGCAACAACAACAACAGCGACGTTAAAATCAACAATGAATACCAACTACAGTAACTAGCGACGATTTAGATAAATATGTACGAAAGACAAATGTGACGTCTACAATTTTAGCTTGCGTCACTTGCTCACGCGAATCTATGCTAGCGTTGCTGTAGTTTTTGTAGCATTTCCGTAGCGCAGCTTCTCAGCTGTGTTCAGAGTAACTGCAGTTGTGACTCCCGGAGCCGTGTCCGTGGTGACAAAGAGCATAGGGCAAGCTCATATGCGTATAGTAGATGATTCCTGCAAAAAGTGGTTATTTAACGACGAGCCCTCTTGTACGTGTATATGACGATCATTATGCACGAAATGTTTTTTTGCAATGTCATTTGAATGATAACCCTTTGAAAATCAGCATGCATTCGGATGCAGTCGCCGATGTACAGTGCCAGCGTTTGGTTTACTTGTTGCATATGTACGTTTAGAGTAGTTGTCCGTTAATGGCAGACGCTGAGTGAACACCTACTTGCCAGACTCGCTCTATCGAGAAGTATTTCATCAACCTAGCTTTACATCGCACAAAGCATTTTCAAGAAAATGTCCTAAAAA
>QVRM01006964.1:50000-55000 GCA_003439945.1 Dermanyssus gallinae
TACTAAGTAAGGTGCGCGCCGGAAGCATCACCTGGTGTCTGGAAACAATCGCTGTTGTTCTGTTCTCGTAAGGCTGCGTAGCTCCGAAACGGTTCAGCGTGGGCGGCCAAAATGACGATATTTTCGAGCAGTTATTGCCTTACCAATGGCGATGCTGTTAGATGTTGCTCTGTTGTGTTCGTGTTTTTTTTAATGCTGCTATAGCTGTTACGATATTCGCTTGGAGTTCGCCTGACCTTTCATATGTGTTATGTTTGTGCTTAGATTGATTCATCATTACTCTATTGCTGGCATTGCACGTACATTTTGTTTATTCGATTTTGCCTACGCTTTCTACTTCTTCAGTGGAAGTTGCCCGACGGCATGGTCTTCCTATGTATGCTATAAGAACTCACTAAGTTTATACTTATCGTTGCTTTTTGTCGTCAGTCTTCTCGTCAGAAAGGCAGTTTCATGGTCTGGCCTTGTTTGAGTCGGGTGGGTTTTCTGTTTACTGTCATACCACAGAAATATCACCATATAGTAAGGTCGGCAGGTAAATGATCATAAGACGTCATCTAATTCAGATGTCTCCAGTTTATTTGTGGTAGAAGAAAGCTTCCTCTGCATATATATATATATATATATATATATATATCGTGTTTTTAAATATCAGGAAGTATTTGCAGGATGGTTGGCACAGAATGTAAATCGGGTGCAAATATTTATTTTATCACCGGAGTAAGCTGACCCTAGAATCTTTTGAAGTGTTAGGGAGTCTATAATTTGATTCAGAGGCACAAACACACAATATATATATATACAGGGTGTTCCTATTTGTGGCGTCCAAAACGCTAGGGTATGGTCAAACTCGGTGAGAAAATCATTTTTGCCAATGGGTGGAAGCCGGGAAAACGTTTTGTTTAAGAGTGAGGATGAAATTTATAAAAGCAGTTATTGTGTCTTTTTTCTCCTACATAGTTGTGCAAAATCTACGTTTGCGGGAGAACCAGTCAGCGCACAAAGGAACCGATCATACCGGCGTGTTTGGCGGAAAATTCTGCACAATAAAGTATACATTACTAGCTTGCGTAGCAAAAAGCGAATAGCCAGATTAAGGAAAGTCATAAAAAGTCAAAATGTTACGTTAACGCTTTTTTGTGCAACATCGTAATTTTTTCCATTACGACCAAAAATGCACGTCCAAAAGACTACTCTCAGGCAATAGCAGATTTAATGCCCACTACATTCGTACCAAAGTGATGGTGCTACGTTACGTAGTTGCCAAGTGACTAAGCTTTTTCGACAGTCATAGTTGTTATGTTTCACGTTGAAGTTTTCACGTCCAGAACCGTAGCATTTTGCCAAGACGTTTCCGCCCCCTCTTTCCATTAGAAAAAAATATTCTCTTGCTGAGTTCTACCAAACCTCAAAATATGTACCTAACTTTCCCTACCCTATGCAAGTATGCATGTCTTCGCTTGACTGTCGAAAAAGCTTAGTTACTTGGCAACTACGTAACGCAGCACCATCACTTTGGTACGAATGTAGTGGGCATTAAATCTGCTAGAGTAGTCTCTTGGACGTGCATTTTTGGTCGTAATGGAAAAAATTACGATGTTGCACAAAAAACGTTAACGTAACATTTTGACTTTTTATGACTTTCCTTAATCTGGCTATTCGCTTTTTGCTACGCAAGCTAGTAATGTATACTTTATTGTGCAGAATATTCCGCCAAACACGCCGGTATGATCGGTTCCTTTGTGCGCTGACTGGTTCTCCCGCAAACGTAGATTTTGCACAACTATGTAGGAGAAAAAAGACAGAATAACTGCTTTTATAAATTTCATCCTCACTCCTAAACAAAACGTTTTCCCGGCTTCCACCCATTGGCAAAAATGATTTTCTCACCGAGTTTGACCACACCCTAGCGTTTTGGACACACAAATAGGAACACCCTGTATATATATTCGTATAAGTTCTACAAGGTCAGTATGAGGAGAAGAGGCCGAAATGGACTCCAACATTGGTTGAAAACATGGCTGAAAGGCCCCAATCGCATGAACTGACACATTGCAACTTGTTCCGCGGTACATGGCTTTCATCATTCCGCTCTAAGCGCTCCTGATATAAAATGTGTGTATTTAGGTTTACATGTCGAGCGAATAATATTATATATATATATATATATATATATATATATATATATATATATATATATATATATATATAAGGGATGGACAATCTCGTAGCGTAAGTGAAGATTTACGGAGCGGGGCGCAGTAAATATACACTACATAGAGATAGCGGCGATATGCAATGATGGACCGTGGTTTTATTCTATACGCGATATCTACGGAGAAAAACACAGAGAGAGAGAGAATAGGATAAGAAATGATTTTGATGTGAGATGCCAGCTGTTAGGGCATTATGTTTATGTGTCTTTGCAATAAAGGCTTCTCTTGTTGTTGTTGTTGTGTTGTTGTTGTTGTTGTTGTTGTGGTGGCTCTTCTTCGTCTTCTTTTCGGCGGGCCCCGACGCCTCTGTTCCGACGGGGAGTTAAACTCCCCCGTCTGATTGCTGCCTGACCCGCGTTTGCGTTTTTTCTTCGAGAATTCTTGTCGTTGCTGGTGGGGGTGGTGGTGGTGGTTGTAGATGGTTCGTGTGGGCTTGCATTCAATTCCGTAGCTATGCTCGAGATCACCGCGCTCGTCTCTGTAACGTCAATCACCACCACCACGGTCATTATTCGAGCTTGTTTGGGTTCACATGTTTGTTCGTTTGAGCGTTTGTCTGGGCTTGCACCGCTGATGGATGGATCGATCAGATGTATTAAGTTTGCTCGAGTAATAAGCACAGCAAGCGTGGCGTGTGTGTGTAGTGTCTGTGTTAGCTAGTGTGTTTACAAGCCGCGTCTTCAGAGGTAGGACATTACTGAACTGACTGCAACATGCGTGAACTTTTTTTGGCCATCGGGCCGAGAGTGACCCGTGCTCACAATATCTCAAACCATAGTTCAGGTTTAGGTTTGACGGTGTTTGCTCGCATACACAGTCTGTTTAGTGGTTCCTCGGCTCGTGTGTCAAAAGCTGTGACAGTGTGTAACGCCACTCACAGGCCGAAGTTATTTCGTGACGGAGCCGGACAATCGCTTGTTTGTTTGGGTACTCGGTTATGCGTAGTTCGCTTGTTGCTCTTGGCCGATTTCTTCTTTCAACTTTGGCACTCGTTGCTTTGAATGAACGGAAGCGCAGAAAACACAATGTACGGTGTGCTATGTTTCCTTGCGCTTAGCTCTGTTGGTTTGCCGTTGGCCAATGTCACCCACTTTTAGCAGTAGGAGCGGTGTGTTTATCCAACGACGTTACTGTGACCTACCATTTCGACAGATAACTATTAACGATGTGTTCTCCTTCATATTGAGACCTTGCTATGTGTATATATATTTATATATTTGGGATGATGGCCATGCATAGTTCACCTCAGTTCAGACAGTTGTTCTTTTCGGCGACTCGCAGAGCGGCGGCATAAGAGGTAACTTATGAAATATTTTTGGCATATAGCATTTGTACCACTAGTAACTGCAGGCGGTGCAACAACCTAGCACGTTGCAAGTTTGGCCGATATGTGGCGCACTCACGCCAAAGGGAGTTGACTGTATATATATATATATATATATATATATATATATATATATCATGGTACTTGTGGATGCATAAGCGTGTGGCGCACGTTTGCGTTTCGGCCTATCAATCTTCACCGTTTATATCTCCTGCCTTTATCTACGCATGTCGCGTAGGCGCGGGCCTATGTTTGATGATCTTGTGGAGTAAGATGATGATATTGAGAAGGAGTAAGAGGATGAGGTGAATAAAGAGGGCAAGTTTCGAACCTCAATCGTTGGCCCTGATGAAGGAAGAAACGAAGGAAGAGGGGAAAAGGGTGGGAGAGAGGGGTATCTTATATATTGCTGGTATGAGTGGTTCGTTGCACCGGGTCGGGCCGAACGGGCTGTAGCGCCGAGGTTGGGAGAAGGACGCAACGTGGGCAACGTGAGAATACTCCGAGGAAAAGCAGCTCGACGACGATGACGATGACGACAAAGGCGGTGATGCTGATGATAGAGAAGGTAAAGAAGAGAAAAGCTCGGTAAGACAATACGCAGATCGAATATGTCAGAGAGCAGTGGCATGGGGAACTACTCAGGGGTCATTGCAGACCCCGTTCCTCCGGTAGGCTCCGCTTTCCCTTAGACGCCGCAACGCTTAGTCCGCCTCTACCGGGCGTCACATCCGCCAGCTCGAAGGGACAAGAGCAATATTTTTCATATATATATATATATATATATATATATATATATATATATATATATATATATATAATTCGGAATTTAATGCGGAACCATCGCAAGCTTCAAAATACGATATTGCGCTGCGAAGGAAGTTGCTCTTGTTTTTGCGGCTTCTCTGTAGGATAGGAAAACTTTGGAGGTCACAACCACAACAACCCTTAGAGTGGCGCCGACGCTTTTCGGGCAATCTTTTCCCGCCTGTGTGGACAGTCGAGTGAGAGAGAGAGATAGCTTCTTGAGGCTGTTCGTTTTACGACCTTTGGCCTTGTTTATCTTGACACTTTAATATTAGTTCAGGCAGTCAACTCAGCGATGCGTTACTAGTCCTTTTCGTGATGGCGCGATATTTTTTTTGAGAAAGAGAGAGAGCGTAAGAGGAGATATTTTCCCGTTTTATACGCTCAAGTGACCTTATGCTCGAGTTACTGTTATTGTATTAAAACAGCTACCATGATCTGTTCGTTACCTCGTACTCCATGTACAGTAATAATAATATTTTATGTATGATTAGTAATCATATTGTCGTCGCGGTCGACGAGTGCGTCAGTTATGTTTGCAATGGGTCGAGTTCCTCAACATATGGGAGTTTAATACCTGGCGGCCGATAAGCTTGAAGTAACTTACACATCGATCCTCTTGAACCTGTCGGATACGCCTGATTCTTCTCCTG
>QVRM01006964.1:60000-63748 GCA_003439945.1 Dermanyssus gallinae
AGTAGTAGTAGGTGACTGTAGTCACGGTGGCACGTTCGCAAATTGTTACTATTAACGGGTAACGATTGCCAAGTACACACAAAACAGGAATCAAGTATACATATATATATATATATATATACTTGACGTAGTTGCCTAAGCGAACGTCATCCAATCAAACTTCACAATCAACTGTAAACAATTGGCAATTTGGCAAAACGAACGCGCTTCATTCGAGTACGATCGTTTCCATTGCCGTATATGCCGCGATGCGCGATGAAAGGCAACGCAGGCGGGGGCCTTTGAAAGGCCGCCTTCAAACGGGTCCGCGCACTCTGAATAAGATCGCTGCTGTTTATTCGAACGGGTGGACAGAGCAGCACACGGCGATCTCATCGGCGTCGTGTTCTGTTCTCCGCCTTTTCTCGGCGTCTTTTTCTTCTGTTCCTGGTTTGATGTTTGCATCTGTGTGTGTATACGTGTGTGTATATACGCTATATGGATGTGGGTATGTGTGTATATATGCATTGTGCTTGCATATGTCCAATTGAAGCTGACTGACCGTGGGGTATTTGGCTGACCTTGCGCCATCGCGCTCATCGCAATCGACTTCCCTGTCTTCCTCTTTCCTTCCTCCGTTCGCGACAGTCAGGGGCCAGCGTTGACAGGCGGCTACCACTACTACAACTACTACTACTACTACAGGCGTAGAGGACGGGTTCTTCGACATTTATATGTCGTACCGCATACAGACTCTGAGCAATCTTAACCTTTTTGAGGTCGACATAACGTCCCATCTTTCCGATGATCTCCCTTTTTCTCTCTTTGCTTTGCCTTATTTAACCAATCTTGGTCTTTTGTCTCGTAGTTGTGGATTCAACCCATACGGCCTGTGACGCATACTTTGTTTGATTGTTCTCAGTATCCCATTTATTGGAAGAGATTATATTTGTCTTGCATTTTTTTAAAATCGTGTTTTATTATGCCTTTAATGTCCTTATATGATAACATATAGTTAGTGTTTACTGTTCAATCATAAGAAATTATTATATGCAATCGCCAACGAGGCAAAGAGGTACAAGTCATATATATATATATATATATATTGCCTTGCTTGTGCCCCTTTCTATTCATTTGCTTGCGGCGAACGAGCACTCTCGAAATATTGTCCCGAATCTGCTGGTGTTTTCATCTTGGCTTGAGTTGGTTGTTTGGCCTTGGCGTTGTCGTCACGTCATGGGCAGAGCCTTGTGCCTGCTTTTGTCTGCATGTACGTTCCTCCGTCCGTCCGTCCGTCCGTCCGTCCGTCCGCTGGCTTCATCTAGCAGCATCGCTGGTCCAAGGGACCACCACCATTAGACACGACAGTGTCTGTACTTACGAGGACGGCCTGCAGCAGGCCTGCGGAGTTCAGCATGATATGCGGATGGTGCCAGACGATACCCGTCCGTCGCTGCGTCAGTTCGTTCGCTAAACAATTTGCTAAATTGGCCTGTTGGGTGGTGTCTTTCGTCGCCTCTCGTCGGCGCGCCTTGGCAAGGTCTGTCTTAAGGGTCCAGCTGTCGTTACACCGATCTGCACGTGGGTTCGGTCGGCCACAAGCGGTCATGCTTACGCGCCTGTCGGGCTAATCACGGTTCAGTTGCTGCTGGTGCTGCTGCTGCTGCTGTCAAATTTCCTGCAATGAGTGAATCAGTCGACGAGTCAGTCGCCTGTACGCCGGTCTTCGTCGAAGATGGGCGAAGGGCCTGGAAAAAAGGGTGGGTCATCTTAGCCTGCCACGAGCCTATAGCCAAAAGCCAGGGCCACAGCCAAGGTTTACTATAGACAGCCGCCGCTGCAGGTCGCGCCGCTACCATCAACATCAGCTCTCGAACGGAACAATAGCAGCAGCAGCTGTAATAGCAGCAGCAGCTGTAATAGCAGCAGCAGCAACAACAACAACAACAACAACAACAACGACGACGACGATAACAACAATCAAGGCAGCAGCAAACAACAACAATTACCGCAATATGAAGTGCAACGCTGACAGCGGCTGCAGCAGCAACAACAGCCGTCACAATGGAAAATAGGTTGCTGTTGCGTGGCCTCCGTCGCGCCTGAAATACGCAGCCTGCAACGTCATCACACTCGGTCCCATGCCCTTCTCCATCACCAAAGTGTTGAAGTTGGCGTAGAGTTTTGCTATTCGGTCGCTAGCTTTTGGGTGTTTACGCTCGATTGACGTTGAGCGTAACACGGCAGGTACGCCCGCTATACGTCTCCTCCTCCTCGTCTGGCGTCAGCACAAGATATGCAACCCAATAGGCTTCTTTTCTTTTTAGTAGGTCTTCGTAGGGGGGGTCTTTCATTCCCTACACTCTGCTGGTGTATAGGGTGTTTGCAAAATAGTCTGAGATCGTTGAAGTAACATAAAAAGCGTAGAGATTGTTTACGATCGTGTTTTTTTTTATATTTACTTTAATAACTAAATGATGATTTTTTTGATGAAATTTAATATTCTCTTTAATAACTAAATGAATACAGGTCTCATGCAATCAACGAACAATTATCGGTGAGGGGGTCAGCTTTTTTAGTTTGTATACGGTGTACGCGGCACACCCACCCAACTTGTTAGCACTGCTTCACATACATCGATTCCATCCAAATTAGGCCAAAGACAATTAAATATTACAATGCTGATAATGCTCGCCATTCGCCGTGGAATGAAAAAATAGGGTTCAAGTTTTCCGGACATTGCTTCACATTATCGACCACCGTGGAGATAGATATTTGCAGCCGAACGAACGCGCCGTGTTCCTCTATAGCTTCAGGCACTGAACATGTCCTGTGAAACTTTTGCAACTTCACGACTGGTGTTCTCACAGGGCTGGCCATGTCGACCGTAAATTGTACGAAGAGGTAGCCAGCATGACCGTTTTTTCCGAAATTTTCACAATCTCTGCACATTTCTCTGTTGAGTAACAACGCTTTGTCTTGGATTTGGCAGCCCTACCCCGCTCAGTTTATGAAGGTATCGTCGAGATAGTAGAGCTGGGTGCAGGAACTTTTGAAAAATAACAGATTATTATTCGGACACGTGCTATAAATCATTGTTAAAGTATCTTAAACGACCGAAAACGTTGGCCACCATGCTCTTTGGTCCATCGCCAAGCTATGCCAGGCATTCATATTGAATTCGTATTTGTTGGGGATATGCAGCTTGGGAATAGAGATCCAAAGAGACATCGACAAAAATGTTATATGATATTAAAGACTTAGCTTAGCCAATTGCAATGCTTAACTTTTGCTGCTGCTAACCTGCCTCAATAAATATTAAACAATACGGTTATTTTTAATAAAAATACAAATAATAATTTATTTAATATGTATAATTAAAAAAAACTATATCCTGTATATTTTTATTATGTAGTTTCTAATGCGTACTGTCCTTTGCATTTCAGTGTCGACTGCAAACAAAATAAAGCACAGCGACAACGAACTGCATCTAATACTTACTGCAACAACTAAACAACAATAGACTGAGATCGGTAGACGAAAAGGTCTAGACAGAGAAAACATATGTGGCCGGGCGGAAGAAGAGAGCATAGAGGCTAGGGGATCATGACCAGACGAACGAAACGGGAACAGACGAGACGATATAGAAGCATGTATAACTATATATATATATATATATATATATATATATATATATATATATATATATATATATATATATCCATATATATAATATATCTATATTATTATATATATATATATATATATA
>QVRM01006965.1:0-44770 GCA_003439945.1 Dermanyssus gallinae
AAAACATGTACATATGAAAAAGCATTCGCGTGTATGACGCAACGAACATCGACGTTGAAGACGACGACGACGACAACGGCGATTTTTCCACACATGTTTTAACGCAAGTCGAATGTTGCCGTGTGTTTGAACAATGGCGGTTGAGCCGGTGAGCCGGCTGTATGAGAACGACAACGTTCAGCTGGACAGTATGGACAGGGCGGCTAAAAACATTAGCCCCTAAGTGATGTCGCCCTCCGGCGAGCACTACCGTCTTTTCGGTTCCAGTCAACCATCATCTGACTTGCCACCATCGTCGCCGCTGCCGCCAACCGCGAAACTTTTTCGCTAATAGCCTGCATTTAGCAACAAACAGCACAGCTTCACTGACTTCATAGATGTGAGCTTGTGCGCGTTGTGTTTTTGACATATGTGTGTTTGCTGTGGAAGGGCTGTGCGCGAGCTTCCGTGGCTGCGACGAAACGCTAGTAATGACTAGTAACAGTAGCTCCGTAGTAGCGCAGTGAGAGACGAAGTGTCGGTCAATTGTGAGTGCGTACTTAAATAGCCTGTCTGGGCGGGGGGTGGGAGGAGGAGGGGGGGGGTAAGGTACACGTCGTAGCACACAATCAAATCAAGTCAATGTATGTAGGGAAAAAATGGAGAAAGGAAAGAAAAGAGAACAAAGATGCGAACGACTCACTGAATTAGATTGATGTATTACGTACGTAGGGGATGAGAACAATCGTGGCGATGCTGCTGCTGCTGCTAATGATTTGCCGCGAAGAAGGTCATGAGGAGGAAGCGCTTTCGAAATTCGTTGCCTGCGTCGCCGTTAATACCGAAGCCTGAGGCGGTAGCGTTAACGGTCACGGCGGACAGATCTTTTTACAAACGAAATGCCGAAACTTTTCTTGCTGTTGATGCTGCTGCTGCTGTTTGCGTTAGTATCGTTTGTTTTGAGGCCTTTTTTAAGGCCAAAAGTTGCTGTCGTAGACAGGTGGGTCGTAGATATAGCCGCCTTGGCATCGCTGCGGTCCCGTTATACGGATATAGTGCTATGCAAGTAGTCGGGGTGGAACTGGGGAGACAGATATAACAATATATAATATATACAAATGTAGTCACAAGCGTTTCAGGAAAAAACGGGAGGAAAAACAACGCAGAGATTGAGAGAATAAGAGGACAAACACGTACGTATATGCGTACTAAACTTGCGAGAAAAAAATTAAAAAATAATTTTAAAAAACAATTAAAATAAATTAGGTAAAATTAACACAATGACGACGCGTACGTAGTAGGGTTCTTGCCTGAGCTGGTAGCAGTCACCCTGTAAGCCACCCGTATAGGATTTTGTATTCCGGATGGGTGGTGTTTTGTAGCAGAAGTGTATAATAAGAGGCTCAGCACACACAAGTAGAATAGGTTGAGTGCTCTGCATGAAATAGCTAGTTTTATAAAGCTATGTATATATATATATATATATATATGTCGGATGATTTTATCTCCCCCATAGAAAGTAGCAGATTTTCCACAACTTGTATATATATATATATATATATATATATATTTATATGTACGTTGGAGAGAGATCTCTTAATCTGTTACTTTCTATGAAATATATATACGTTCCTAACTCGAGGCACGAATATATTATAATATTAATCAACAACTTAAATACACTTTATTTTTTATATAAGGAAATGTATTATATATATGCTTTATTAACTAAAATGCATATATTGTAATATAATTATTATATATGATATATAGGGGCCGCAGAATGAAGTATTGGCATTCGGAGGCATGTGGCAAATTGCGGCAAGCTAAGGCCGAGAGAACAGCAAAAGCTCTTGAAGGGCTTTTTTTTTATGTGACCAACTTCGCTGGTTGGTTGTATGATTCCCAATCGTGTGTCCGAGTCCCCATTTGTAATGTCCGTAAAGAACGTGCCAATCACTGAAGCTCGCCAGAAAGAAGCGTGGCAGCTGAAGTTATTAACGCAGTAGGAACGGCTCTGCTGGGGAAGCAGCAGGCCCTAACCTAATACGAGCACCTATGGCAGACAGCCATCGAACATGGTGCCATCCAGCCTATCGAGCACCGTGCTGAAGACTTGTCGTCTGCCCCCAGAATGGAAATCAAGCCTACCCAGTTTTTATTTCAAAAGTAAAAAGCGACCTTTTAGCTTCTTCGACGTAGCACTAAAATTACAAAGAAAGATTTAATAAACGAGCTCTTCTTAACAAAGTTGGCTCGCAGATTGCAGAGATTGCAGATGTTCTTAGAACATTTAAACAAGGTAAAGGCTTTTCCGTTCCGCAGAGGGGGGATATGCACTTAATCTAAAACCAGGGCCGATAGAATATGCACGAGAGTTTCCACGTCTGCGAAAAAAAATTGTATTTTCGACCAAAAATGAGGAAACTATCAAGCACATGGAAGAAAGAATTCGCAAGGGACTACTGTCATTTTATGGGTGGCAGAGCCTCACAGGCTGTTGAAATGACGATAACGCCAACAGCCCCGTACGGAACACAAGTCGTCTGGTCTAGTCTAACTAAGGAGAACCTCAGAGCTTCTGACGGCATTAAGGCAAACTTATTGAAGAATTTATTAGTGTTGCGTCGTACCAGCCGCAATTGGCTAGTGTATTTTATAACCTGTACACTTACTCTTGTAAAGAATTTTGGGAGAAAATACCGCTTTTCGAGGACAGACTCCTCCGATGTTCGAACGCTTTGCCGTCGTGTAAACTATGATGATACTACCCATAATATTAACTTGTGTCAATGGATTAACCAATTAATGGTCAATCAAACATACTAATCATATGATTAGTGTAGTGGCGGAATGTAGAAGATGTCCGGGTACTCTGCCACTTGGAGACGTGGGTCCAGTCTTGTTACGATGCATGCACTTTTGAAGCGATTTTAGCGTCTGCAGATTTTGGTTATAAAATGTACTTAGAGGAAATATATAAGCCATTACCACTTTATCTTACGTGAATGCGTTTTGTTTCAGGTAAGAACAATGGCGACACAATATCATCGTTTTGGAAGGCAGGCTTGCCTAAGGCAGGGAAAGTATGGCGCATTACAAGTTTCCATATCGCATACAATTACATTTAAACGAATTACACCCTCTGTAAGCGCTAGTGAGCCTGGCCTCTTGTTTGACCGATTGCTAACATATTAAATCTTGTTCTTATAAAGCATGCTTATTACTTATTGATATTTATTCACCATTATTGGTAGATTTATTATTATTATTATTATTATTATTATTATTATTATTATTATTATTATTATTTAAAAGAGCGAGAAATTTGATTACGCATGCGTTAATGTCCTGATTGATGTGGGAATTATGCAGGACTATATATATATATATATACCTTAACTACCATTTTGAAAATGCTTTGCCTAGGGACACATGTGTTCGTGGACGTTGTCGTTGGCCGGCTTCTGACAGGTTCCCGTCTTTGCCTATGTCGTGGATTTGAGAGCCCGGGCGAAGGTCAGGGCCACACATTTCTTGTCTATCGGTCGCGCTCTGTCATTAGCTAGGTCGTGACTGATCGCGTTCTTGCTCGACTATGCTCAAACGTCAGATGGGCGAGGAAGCAGACTTAAGTATACTTCATGTGAATGAACAAGCGAACACAGCCAGCAGACGTGAAACCACAAGCTGAAAGGATAGCATGCGGTGTGCACCAGCAAACTATCTCTCCGTGTCAGGAGCAGTTGGTGCTACTCGGCGCCGTTTATGCTGCGATGTACGTATGTATGTAACAACAAGTCTACGCCACTCTGCTGGTTAGCGTAGGGAACAACAAAGGGCCATCTGGGCAATACCTGCCGACTACCATAGGGTAATCATAATACTACGGGCTGATACGAGAGCAGGAAGACGAACAAGCGAAGGGCGTAAAGGCATGGCTATTCAAATCTGGGCAATGTACCGTAAGGGCGTTAGCGACGGTCCTCGTTGGGGATCCTCTATTGAGCTGCCGCAGTGAGCCTGCAGGCTGCGCAGGTTTCCTTCTCGACTCTTGTTTAACGAGCGGAAGCTGGATGCTGCTGCTGCGGTGGGGGCAATGCCGGTAGTTACCCCCCCTCCACGAACGTCCACATGTTCGTCAAAGCGCACGTTTGGGACGCACCTGGCACGGACCTCCCAAGTTCATGCACACAGATAGGCGCAGAGCTGAACGCCCACACGGCTCAGAGTTAAGGGGGGGCCAGAGGCAGGCCTTGTTTCGTCAGGCGTGTAGCGTCATGTGTGTCACGCTGCTCATCGCCGTTGCTGGCAGGCATCGCATCAGCTGCGGTGCCATAGGTGGCTCCTTAAACTTCGTCCGCTGCTGGCGGGCGGCCCATTGTGGTCAGCAATCTCACTGCTAAGTAGGGCCTATAAGATGCGCGATAAAAGGCCAAAGGCCAATGGGAAGTATCGAGACGGACACAGCTAGCGAGCGAGAGCGATAGAGACAGAGAGAGGGATCAAGGACGACAGAGACATAGGGTAGAGTCTAGGGGCGTGGCGGTGGGAAGAGATTTAAGAACTTATATATATATATATATAGAGAGAGAGAGAGAGATTTAAGAACTTGTATATATATATATATATATATATATATATACATGGCCTTCATCGGTATAACGGATGACCTATTATGCAGCAGCGCATTACCATCTCCAGCTGTGCCTCGTTTTCTTTATTCGTCTCCTCGTGGCAAGACAATGGCAGCCGCAGCTTCTTTCGTGCAATGATCGACTCCCTCATTGCAGCAGCAGCACCAGCTGCAGCAAAGGGCCAAAGGAGACAGGAGACAAGACAGGAGAAGAGAAGAAGGCAAAGCTTTGGGGAGATTGCCATATGGGGTTAGCAGCTGGGGTACATGTGGTCAACAGCGTGGGTATACGGGGTTAGCTGCGGGAATATACGGGGCTAGCTGCGGGAATATATGCGGTCAGCAGTGAGGGTATACGGCATTAGCATCGGGTGTCTACGGGGTGGGGTACCAGCGAAGATATAGGGGGGTTAGCTACGGAGGAGGGGGTATAGCGGCTAGCAGAGAGGGTGTACGGCGGGGTTAGCAACAGGGGTGCGCAACTGGGTTAGTAGCAACGGGGCTGGGCGGAGTTAGCGGCGGGCGCCTGTGGCAGTGACGGCAAAAAATGACGGCCAGGGCGATGATGTGATTGTCATGGTGCTGCACAAATACTATAGTAGCGTATAGCGTATGGCCCGGACCATCATTCTTCTCGTTTTCCTTCCTCTTCTCCATCTGTTGTGTGGTCTTTAGTTCTCCTTTGCTCTTCTATCACCGTCCTCTGCCGCCAGGGTAATCGGTGGACCCCATCAGCCTGACAGCCTACGACTGTGTGTAGAGAGATAGGCGCGGTTGTCCGCAGAGTACAGGGCGGCAGGAGTGGCAGCAGCATCTGACAAACAGGCCGATGGCCAGGCGCACTCTTGAAGGCGAGCCCTTCTAGTGCTGCCCGTCAGAGGACCCAGCGGCCACCGTGCATAGCCGCTACTCAAACATACACCGTCTTTCCCTCCCTCTCTCTCTCCTTCGGGCCTTCCGCTTCTTTATTTGCTCCCACTCTCTCTCTCTCTCTCTCTCTCATACTCCTTCTTTATGGAGACGTCGCTATCAGGAGAGACGGATAGTGGTGATCTGGCAGGATTTTTTCTTTAATCTTGCGGACCGTGCCTTGTGGGCGAGCGCATGCACCCCCGCCTGGCCAACGCACACTTCACCGAATTTGCTTTAGCACGATTGTATATATATATATATATATATATATATATAAATATATATATATATATATATATATATATATATATATATATATATATATATATATATATATATATATATATATATATATATATATATATATGTGATTTTTCGCTTATTTAGGATTTCTATGTCGTCATCCCACAGAGAGGTATGAGATTATATATATGTATATATATATATATATATAGCGCACGATTGCGCGACTAACTACCACACACATTGGCGGTATTTGCATTTTTTTGCCCAATGCCATGAACGCTATGAAGTCTCGAGCGAAGAGATTGTTGCAATGAACATATAAATATGCTTTGCTTAAGATATGTTATAGAGTTATTTCAGTTAGTTTTAGCGACGCGTGTCTTTATTTTTATATTTTTCGGCTAGAGGCGACTAGCTCTGTCCAGAACCTAGCCAAAAATAGGTGTAGCTATGATAAATTACTAACAAATAAAGACGTCGCAAGAATCTAATGCCACCCATAGTAGAAAGCAAGAATGATCAACGTAAACGTAATCACACAAACTCATATTAATATATAACATCTGTGTTATGAAGGAATTGCATTTCCAATATCTCAGATAGTCCTTCTTGAGGAATTTGTTTTTAGTTCTAGACCATCCTTCATAGCCTACCGGCTAAGAAATCACTAAGAGACATATCCCAAATGCACCGAAGACCGGGCTATATAAGACTAATATATCTAGGGTATACCCAACAGCCTTTGTGGCAGCAGCATGGCCTCTAACTATCAACAGCATGATTTATTATGAAACTTCTAGGTCAGCTACTGTCTCTGATTACTATCTAGCCTAGAAAATGTGTCCGCAATAAAGAAACTTTATGTATGTGAGCGTCCCTTCTCTTTCGAAAATGATAGCTATTAATGGTCCCTAAACTTTTCTTGGGGCTGGCTCTCAGCATTTACCGTCCACAGAACCGCTTTCGCATTGCTTTATAATTCGGAACCAATAAATACAAATGTGCAACGGTGGGAATCGAACCCGTTCACCCATGTGTCTCCTTGAGTCGCAAGGCGCACGCAATGCACCACGCCACCGGGCTCGATGGCTTAACGGCCCCTGCATGGATGTGCTTGATCTAAATAGTCTTTGCAACGTTTATTTATAGCTTCTACAATCGCCTAGTGGTTCCAAATCAACTTAACGTACTGACGCCATTTATTTATATAACTTCGCTCTGTTACCACTTTGAAGTGGACAATTGTTGCTGCGCGAACCTGTGGTCACGGGTCCTCTAACCCTTCCCTTATTAGGGTCATCTCTGTTGTCACCGAGAATAATATTGAATATAAGAGAGTCTGGAAATGTTCCAAGCATACGCTTGCTACTTATGATCTCATGAAATAAATTACTCACTTTTTTTACATCCTATTTCGGTATTGTTGCACAATTCAAGGGCGGAGGAAAACAGCTCATGATAATCAAATTACGGATTCATCGATATGGTATTAAAATTATCCCTGTAATGTAAACATTATTGTGGCTGTCCAATGAACGTTTACTGTAATGTTACCGTACGTGAAAGTAAGAAAGGCGGATATCCCAGAACCCTAATTTTTGCGAACTGTTCTCACTGTAGCTATTTGTCTTCTTGAAGCTCCATGACTATTTATCAGACGAAGCTGACTTCAGAAATACCCTGTATATATAGAAACGCTGCAGAGTGCGTTACCTATGTAGCGTTTCGCGCCAACTACTTCATTCTAAGACGGGGTGTCACGCTGCTAGTATAATATTATACTAATAATATAACCAGAACATATTTGTTAACTCTATTCATTTGGCTATATACATACTTTTATTTGTACGTTACCATACAGGTATGCATATATACGACACTAACTACACTTGCAAAATGAATGCCCCCTAAACAGATCACGAATATCTTAGTATCTATGTAGCGCCGAGGAATGACAAGTCTGGTTTTCTCAAGAACCTAGAAGTAACAAAGGGATTTTCAAAATAACTGTGGTGGTTGTTACATATGTGTAACTATACTTAGTTACAAATATCTAAGTATATATATATATACAAAATGGTTAACGTTTATTAAGAATACAAATGGAGCTACAATTGTCTCCCGAGAACGTGTGCACTGGGGATATTACTCTATCTCGTATAGAGTAAGTTGGAACCACTTCAGCAGCGTGCCTCGGACGAACGCCGCGTTCCCGCGTTGGACGACGAGGTCGAGGCGCTGTCTCAAGAAAGCCGCAGTTCTTTTATCACCGGTTGCGAAGTTCAGCTGCTCACCGACTCTGTGGAGAAGTTTGCGAGTCAAGTTGCCTGGACCGCCCAAGGTCTCGAAGGCGAGCGGTTGAAACTCATGTGGGTAACCTATTGAGGCGCATTTTGCGAGTTTCCTTGTCTCGGCTAGATTACCAGAGTGGCTTGCTGAGATCGCCCCGCCACCGACCATTAAAGTTGCTAATGAGTCAGTGACAGTGGCGTCCCAGACAAGCATCCTGCCCCTAGTAAAGGAGGTAAGAGTCATCCCATCCGGGCGCTTACCATCGTCGGCGAAGAGGTCCTGGGATATATATATATATATATACTTTTTAGAAAGTTTTATCCGATTCAGTAGGGCAATTTTTTTTTACACGCGGTGACACATTTAGCCAATTATATGTACACCATGATGCAGAAAGTGATCAATATGGTATTCGATAACCTCAAAATTGTTCGATATATATATATATATATATATATATATATATAGAGAGAGAGAGAGAGATGTATGTAATGTGAGCAATGTTGTGCTTTTTAGATTTTTAGCGTACTAGTGAATTTTCAAATTATTGAACGTGAAAGTTCATAAATATATGGATATGCAAGGACCCTACGAACTGTTTTCAATGCGATTATTTGCCTTTCTGTAGCAAACAAGAGTTTGCGTCAGCTTAAGCTGAATTTTCTTTTTTACACACGCAGGTTTGTTTAGGTTCATTATCGGAAAACTCACTCTCTCGCAATGGCACCATTTGTGAAGCGACGTTCGGTCAGCTACATCGATATAAAAAATTGTAATTTTACTCTAACTCCGAAACACATATATATATATATATATACAAGCCGCGGCCCGAGACTTTACCACGCCGAAGCCACCGGGCAATTTCTGCGTGCAGAAGTTTTGCTCTAGATTACTGGCGCTTTGTCTGTAATCTAGCACATCTCTCTACTCTAGCAATGGAGCATGACTTTCTAATCTAGCGATGAAGCATGACTTATTGCGGTTTCTCCTTGCTCCTCATGACTGTCGAAACGAGGCAATTCTAAACTAGCTTTTTGGAATGTTTAGTATTTCGTTTGATGTTGACCATGGAAACTTCCTTGAAGCAACGCCTTGTTTTTGTTACACCTCTGCTCCTTCTTCGAAGTCCAGTATGCAAATGTATGGATCACGTCATCATCTTCGTTCATATCGCAGAGAGCGCAAGTAACACTTAGCTCTATGCGGTACTCTCGGAAGCATCTGTGACCAGTCAGGACTTGTGTTAGGCGGTTTGTCAACTCACCCTGATTTTTCTCAGAGCAGGGCCTGAGGTCCTGTATAAGCGACCTAGACTTATACAGGACTTAAGTCCTTGTACTTAAGTCCTGTACGGGAGTAACTATGACTCTCTTACCGGCCTTGGTCCGCTGGTGCGTGACTATATATACGCTGCAGAGACCTTCACTGGCCCACATGTAAGTTAGTCAGACGGTGTAAACTCCCTAAAGTAACTTTCCCGAGGTCACTTTTGTTGGCGCGGGAGGCAAGGCATACGATATCAGTTGGGTGGCAACGAATTTATATTGTCATCCTGTCGTGGCCCATTCGAGGGCTGTTAAGGCTATTTCGTTAATACGGGGAAAGTGTTCTGCGCACGGTCCCCGGGCTACACGGTTAATGCCCCGGGCTTTAGCAACCTGCGAGTACCGTGTGGGACGCCTGCTGCCTTGGCTTAATAGGCACAAAGAAAGCGATACCACTACATGAAGGCAGAACGCCGGTCGGGAGGACCTTTTGGCTCCTCAGCTTAAGCAGTGGGGCCCCCCTGCCCTGGAGTGGACGTAAGTGCTCCTTATGGGGTGCGAAGAATATTCTGGGGTGTAACGCGGAATCGCGAGGTTAAGAGTCTCACCGGTACGGTGTAGTAGTGTGGTACCCCCATGTGGAACCCCGATATGGGGAAAGGGTGGGGGGTCCGTCTGCCTGTCTTTGGAATATATATATGGCTTTGGAATATAAGCCAAAGCAATACCGAACGTAGCCGAGGAGACGCGGGGAAACACGGGGAGTTTTTAGTGAGTTTGCGAGTACCATGTGATAGCTGTTCGTGACGTATCTGCATCAAGTGACCCCGAAACTACCCATGACAAAAAATAACAAACATAAGAGACCCGCATGTGTCAATTCGTATTGAACTTGTTTTAAAACTTAACCGCGAAATTGTTTGGCTTTGAAACACTCCTGCCTTTTTTCTCATCAGCAGGTCACAGGGCACTAGTCTCTTTAGGAGCATCCTGGCCACTGTCGACACAGTGACCTATCTTTTTCAAACGCGGACTGCCAATACTCCTCTGAATACTATGTACCATCCCGCCATACCCCTTAGACCTCCTTGCAGAGGACCGGACCGGATCGGGTAGAGTAAGGTGAAATCTGCTGCTGGTATTGCCACCAGCCTTCTTTGCTTCTCTGCGCTAGCCATCTGACTCTCGGCATCAGCCTGTTGAGGTTTGCCACTCCAAGCGTTGCTTTCAGCGAAGCTCTTGCCTCACGTGCTGGATGCCGGTCAAACACTGGTCCAATCGAACACCCAGGTGCCACAATGCGCTTGCTGGTCATGACCCAGTGTCCTTTCAGGTGAAGGTCAGGGCCATTGCACTTCTTTTTCGTACTATTGGCAAGACGGCCTCTGCTTGCTTTTCTGGGGCTAGTATTCGATGACGACTGCTCATTCAATATTTTCGGTCATATTGTTCAAGGCTAAGTTGGCCTTGTGTGGCCTTTGGTTCGGTCTTTCTCCTGGTCGTGATGACCAACGGGCTGAGTCATGCACGTAGCACACAGTTTATTTCCGAAGGAGTGAATCTGCCATTGCTGATCGATTTCTAACCGTACGCACGCTTGTGCACATGAATTAAACATATATAAAATAACGTAAAATGTCTGTATGAACGTTTTTAAGTAGCTGCACTAGTTTAATTGAGAAAGTACACGTGCTTGATTTATAAAGTATTTTATTTTATTACATTTATTTATTTTTTTATTATTTATTTTATATATTTTTTATTTTTATTTTTTATTTATTTTATAAAGTATGACAATATTTATAAAGTTTTTTTTTATTTATGAAGTATGACAACATTAAACTATATGTAGAGTATATACGTGTGTATTAAAAACACATCGTTAAACATACTGTACAGAAAAATCGTATCACTAAGTCATTAAAATTAAAAGAATGTCAACTTTCAATTTTAATGACTTAGTGATACGATTTTTCTGTACGTAGTATAAGAAAGCAAGAGACGAAATTAAACTGTAATAGCTTATTTTGCGTGCTGATGCATATTGGGTTTCCTACCTTCTGTGACCCTTCATTCGTTCCGGGGGTTCATAGGGTCAATATTGAGCAAATGCATAGCCATGTAGAGTCATAGCAATATAGCGATTATGACCTGTAACCTTGTAAATAAAGATAGGTTCTAATTGTGAGATATTAGACAGAGATCCTGTCTAATGATAGATAGATAGGTTTTATTATTCTCATGAGTGGTTTACATGTGTACAGAGGTTCGCAGCTGCCCAAAGCCATCAGAGGCTAGCATGGAGTAGCGTAGCAAATGTTTTGTTGCTTTGTATAGAGTATGGCCATCAATATAAAATGCATGATTATTTTCATCACTACACATTACAATTATCCTGTAATAACCAGGGCTGTTATAGGCTGACAGTTAACACGTTCACTTACACAGGATTGTAATATAAATTGATTAATAAAATGTGTGAGCAGCTAAAAAAACATAATGATTATCCTGTAATAATAAAGTTTGCTGTAAAAATGTCGTTTCGTATGTTTCCGTGAGTATAAATCTTTGTCGTTTCGATGCATATATCGCGACATATGTGTAACGGAATATCATACGGTTCTCCTAAATTTGTCCATATATATAAATAAATATATATATATATCTTTTGATTATGCAAATTGTGACGCTATAACCCGGCGACAATTCGCGCCAGTCGTATTAAAGTGTACGTTGAGTTTTTATCACAACAACGAAAGTTGACTAAAACCGATAAAAGGCACAAATCGCATCAGCGTGAGCATGAATTTGACCTAGTGTGAGCCACTTGTATCTTAAACTATCTTCAATGTTTTCATTTTCATCATGGCATTACACGTAGGGCATCATTACGATTATTATGAGTTAAATTCGTGCACCCATGTGTCACCACAACTTCCTATTCAAAAGTTTAAAAATTTGCTAGACGTGTTTGAAATATTCCCTTAGTATTTAAGTTATGTAAAGTAATATCCCAGGGGCGTTTTTCTGTCAAATCAAACGCTGTAAGCCACCGATTTAACGTTAGCACGTCATCGTCTTAAAATGTAAGTCATGGCGCACCTCTATGGAGACAGCTGATAGTAGACTCTGCAGTAAATTATTGTTCTGTTCACATCCACACTAGCGCTGTACAGGTGTGTTAGGTTTAGGGTGTTCTATTTTGAAAATCCACTGTTCTGCACGCTACGGCATAAAAAAACATGCAAATTACAACGTGCCAGTTCGTGCGATATGGACATTTCCAGACCTCGTTTGTCATTCCCCTCAAATGAAAAAAAGTTGGGGTTCATCTTGGCCATCTTCTCTTCACGTTGACAAATAAACATTATGTTGGCCGGTGTTTTCGGCAGCTTGAATTGATGTTGCGAGAGGCATAGCAGTGGTTCGGCAAGCCAGTAGACAAGTTTTAGGCGCCCCTGTGTAGACCCAGAGCTTTCTTCAGGAATGCGGGTTTGACCTTATCGATTTTCTGCAGTTGGATTGCACTGAGCTTAGGCCAGATAAGGTGAATGCCATATGAGGCCATTAGTGCAATTTTAAAGGCGAATACACAGAGGTCTCTACCTACGGATTGCCAGCTTCAAAATTGGCTGGATACTCTACGCGCCCGTTCACTAGTATAAACTGTAAATGATTGACCGGATATATATATATATATATATATAATTTTATATATATATATATATATATATATATGCCGGATAAATATTCAACTTGGTCAGCGAATCACGTGAATCGAAATCAACGAGACGAAACGACAGTTTTACAGAGCTGACGCTTAATTAGTCGTTTTCTTTGAATATGAAGCCATCTGCTATATGAAGTGGCCTCTATAATGATCGTGTGCGTCCCTGCTTCAAAAGAAATACAATAGAAGGCAAGGAAGAATGGGCACACACATATATATATATATATATATATATATATATGTTAGTAAAATAAAGCCGCTGATCCACTGCCAGCAGCAGCAGTGCTAGTGCAACTGCTTTAGAGTTAAAAAAAAATATTTTGTTGACACGCTATGTTGCCCTTGGAACGAAGCCAGTTACCGCGATTGGATGTAACAGATGCAGGCGAGACGCCGGCTACCCGGCGTAGAGACACCCCTGGAAGGGGGGAAGCGAGGGGATAATTAAATGACGTCTTCTTCGCCACGACAGCAGGCCTGGTTCTGTATGGAAGACAACAGCCGACAGGTGTTGGATGCGCCTGAAAGCCCAAGTTTCCCCTATTGTCCTGTGATGCGTGCTCGCTCATTACACGGACGGGATGGCGGGGGGGGGGGGGGGGGGGAGCGCTGCCAATCAATTTGCAATGGCGGCAGCATACGTGCACATCTAAATGTATATATATTTATATATATATATATATATATATATATATATATATATATATATATATGTATATACACTCATATCTATACATCTTAATCCACGCGTGATTCCCGACAAGATTTTGATTAGATTGTGACGATCAATCGCCCCCGCCGATCGGTAATGACACCTTCACTTCGGTGCTTGCTGGTCTATCTGTATGTCTGTCTGTTTGGCTGTCTGTTTTCACCTGTCTTCGCGTCTTCGGGGTCTTCGGTCTTCATTGCCTCACTGCCGTCACTGCCGCCGGCGCAGTCTGTCCCGCCTTCCCGCTTGATGGTCGATCGATAGACTACTCGCCGCCGGGTAAACGAATCGTCACGCCAATCACGGGTCGCATCAGCTGGTGCTGCTGCTGTTGCTGTTGTTGTTGTTACCTTTAGCATCGTTAGCTTGTGATGATGTCTGCTGGTCGAGATTTACCTGCTGCCCCGCTTGCTTTGTGCCTGCCGGTTGCCTGTGGACTGGTGCGCATTCGCTCCTGACGCGACGCATTGCATGTCATTGACAGGACGACCCATCCACGAGCGTTCAGTCTTTGCCCAACCACGTCCTGCCCCCCCCCCCCGTCCCCGTCTAACGCAGCGACACTGACCACTACGTACCATATGATATATTTGTGCCTGGTTTCTGTGATCGCCGGCCAGGTCAAATGGCAGACTTCGTTTTGTTCGTCTATCTGTCTGTATGTCTCTGGACTGGCTGGCTGGCTGATTGAACTGAACAACAACAACGTATTATTGATTTCAACTGCCTGTTCATTCACTATTTATGGCGCTAGACAGAGTTGGCCGCAAGATAGCTGCCACAAAGGGAGAAAGTCGATTGATTGAGCGCCACACGATTTATTTACGACGGGTTCGCATTGTTGTTACCGTTTAGCGCAGCAGACCCGGTTGCTGGTCAGTGCGTCAATCACTGGCATAACAAAGTGTTTTAGTATCTTACACGAGCGTATGCTGAACAAGCATATATATATATATATATATATATATATATATATATATAAAGAGAGAGAGTTAGAGCGTCAACGACAAGTCTTCTGCAGACTAGCTGGGCCTGCTGCTATTATGGTCTTTGTGATCAAGTCCTTTGTGTGTGTGTGCAGCTTTCGTCACGTAACTCGAGTATCTGTCAGGCGCTTTTTTCTGCTGCTTTTTACGCTGCTGAT
This sequence comes from Dermanyssus gallinae, assembly GCA_003439945.1. Lineage (NCBI taxonomy): Eukaryota > Metazoa > Arthropoda > Arachnida > Mesostigmata > Dermanyssidae > Dermanyssus > Dermanyssus gallinae. The sequence continues at coordinate 14,917 of QVRM01006965.1, forward strand.
TCGTGCCGGTCTGCCCCTATTTTCTTCTTTGCTTTCTTCCTTTTCAGCTTTGTCCGATTCGTCCAGATGAAGACGTATGCATGTGAGTGACGTATCTAGTCGTATTTTTGCTTCCTTGCCCCCGTATCGTTGTATTTTTTTTAACTCGGCGCCACCCCACAGAAGACGTTTAGAGCCGGTTGTGGTGTGGAGGTATATGGTGGCATATTGCTGCCATTAGATCATCAACGTTTATGCTGCCCTCTTCCGTGCCCCTAAAGCAACGGCCAGAACCGTTGTTGACCGAACATTTATAGCCTTCTGACGACCGTGTGGCAGACCTGGTAACGGAGCTCCAGAAAGCTCAATGCAGCGATACAAGCGATGCCACCAGGTCACACTAATGCTTATGCTACGTAAAACATCGTACTGATGATGACTACGACATGAACTGCCATCGACGATATACGCGTCCCACGGGCAGCGAGATCGCGGAAGGTATGCAGAATTAAATGCAGAAAAATTTCAGCATCAGTAGTAGTAGCAGCAGCAGCAGCAAAAGCAGAACGGCAACACCAGCAACCAACGACAAGAAGGCGGAAGCCATGGTACCATGGCACTGATGAAGTTCTTCACCGTGGTCATTCGCCAAGTCTCACAAGCGGCCAATTATACGCGTCATGACTTGATTGCGCTCAAGGTACCCTTCTGCTCGGCTGGTCGGTCGACTTGAAGACGTGCTAGACTGTATGTAAGGGCAATGCAGCCGGACGACCAAAGTTCGTACGTGGTACGCTCGCGCACACGTGCGAGGCAAGCCGAACACAAATACTGTGGCCAAGATTCAGCCGAAAGCGGACTTACTTACTTCGTCGCAGCATGCTTGTGCGGGCCGTTTTCCCGTCTCTTCATCTTTCGAAATTTGGCTTCGCCCTGCCGGCAACGGAGCGTATCAGGTACCAGATAAACAGCGATACCAGGCAGTACCACATCGTCGAACGATTGTGGGCTACTGTTGCTGCTGGGCGCACAACAGCGGGTGGGTGGGAGAGATGTTATTTTCGTGGTACTTGGTAACTTCTCTTAAACGTCCCCTAGGAAACGGGTGTTATAGGTGTCGTCATTAACTTCAGCAATAACATCAATTAATCGCGTGCCTATAATGACGATGGTCTCCCCAGCCCCCCTTGCAAAGAGGATGCGCTGGGTGCTAATGGACACGGCTTTATCTCGGTTTCGTAAGGGGTTAATGGGTGTAGGAAAAACACAAGTACTTCCGCTTGTTTCTTGTGCTACATATATGCAGACTAAAAGAGTCAATGTGTCCCTATGAGAATGAGAATCTAAAGACTAATTACGAGCTTAGCGAAAAAATAAGACGTTGTTATGCGCCTATGTTGTCTGTCTAATAGTGTTACTTGATGACCCCGACTGTAACATGTATAAAACGGTTCTAGAGAAATGCAGCTAGAGTCGGCAAGATGATTTGCGTACATTTATGCAGCAGAAGCTTTGTTACCTACAGCATCTTTAAGTAAACGAATTTACTGGCAACTAGGTAGAGCATTTTGTTGCCTTTGAAAACCTTAGATGAACAGCCGCAAAAAATTGAAGTCTTTTTTGTCTTCATCTGATATAGCATATATTGGCGTTCTATCTGAGTCAGAGAAACAATAATTTTCGACCACGAGACAGCTTAATCAGACTGTCAATAAGCTGAACGCTTGCGCTTACTCTTAATTGTGCTCACGTTTATAAGTTGCTGGAGCTGTGCCGAGAAGTGTCACCGTATTTGACCTTCTACCTTAGTCGAAATCTATGCTCCATACACTTGGGAGTGACTGATTCGCACAGATAGATAGACCTATTGAAAGCTTTTTGCGAAGTACTGATAAAATAAATATTAGAGCAATTGTAAATATCAGAAAAATAAAAATAAAATCAGAAAATATAGTGGAACTAGTGAGCAGTGCTGGCATTACTAATAAATGACACATTCTGAAACGTCAATAAGTTATTTTCCTAGGTCATTTATTATTTTTGTCAACAGCTGGTTCGAGCCGACGTGCCGACGTGCGCAGCCAAGCATTCGCAACAGCGACAACGACGGCTTGTCCGGCTCCCGCGGCCAATCAAAGGGATCCTTTCAAAGGGTAGCTTGTACGTTCTACCTTTTCGCTAGTTCAACAGCCTGTCGAAATGCCGTCTCCGGTTGATCCGGCAGCTGGCCAGCGTTTTCCTTTCAATTTTTGTCAATTCACGACCGCTTTGTACAGGTGGAATTTGTTGGACAGACATGGGGCATAAGATGAGGGGGGGGGAGGAGGATACGTAAAAGGGCAAATTGTCGGACTTCAGAAATCACGTATGGTTGGCTCGACAGAGTCGAAGCCATTGGCAGATGTTTATCCCCAGAGTGCTCGAAGATAGTCCCTCGGTAGGTCCTCAGTGGGAAATGTCGAAGGCGAGCGTCGCGCTCCACACTTTCCAGGAGGTTTGCGTGTCGCGTCGGGGGAAACACACACACCAACTCCAACAGGGCATAGGGGCCCAGCGCCGTTGTTGATTTGTGGTCTTCGTTGTCGTTTCCCGCGAGAAGGGAATTGCCAACTCGTTGCCTAACTTGTTGCCCCGTTACGTGCTGGACGCTACATTTGAGGCCAGATGTAACGATTTAAGGAACCTGAAGATGATAAGGGCCGAACGGCGGAGGGGGAGAAGGGACAGGGGGTGGTCGGTAGGTCGCTCGGTGGCGTTAGAGGAACGCTAGAGCTGTCCGCAGAGCTGGAGGTTACGCTTGATTACGCTCGCTTCTTGTAGAAGCGGCCGTGAACCGGCGCGTAGTGTACGGGGGCGGCGTGAACGGCCGGCACGGCGTACGCTGGTGCGGGGGCGACGTAGGCTGCTGCGTACGCTGGCGCGACAGCCGGCGCCGGAGCGTAGACCGGAGCGACGTACGACGCCTTGGCCTTGACCCGCTGGGGTTCGGCGGCGAGGGCGGCCTCGGGCCCGGTGGGCGCCGACGACTGGATCGTGACGTCGGCGGGGTTCTTCGACTCGGTGCCGAGCTCGTTGGTGACAACGTCGGCGTGGAAGCCCGTCTCGTCCGCCCAGTAAGTCACCGTGCGGGTTCGGCCATCGGCCAGCGAGATCGTGTACTTGCCGGTGACGCGGCCACTGCCGTCCGTCGACTGTTCGGCCGACGACGAACCCTCAGCGTCCTCGGTCGCGTACGAGTACGCATACGGTTCGGGCGGGCCGTACTTCTCCTCGACGTGCTGGGCTGCGACCACAGCGACGGCGAACGCGAACACCACAATACACTTCATCATATCGGCCGGTCGGTTACTGCGCGAACAGATAGATCCGAAGAACAGTGAAGATCCGAGAGAGGGACGGATGATGAGTGGCAATCAGGCGACGATTCAAGAGTCAATCGACAATCAAGGAACAACTACTACGACCACCACCACCACCACACAAGCAGTAAAGTAAGACTGGTAACGGCGACACGATAGTGATGTCAGTCAAATGAGTTGCCACCAGTTTTATAGTGGTGATCAGCAGAGGCCGGAGAGGGTGGGAGCTTCTGGCTAGCGAGACGGTCAGCTTGATGTGCGTCTGTCTGTGTCTAAATGTGTATACGTGTGCGGGGCGGGTAGGCGTGTGTGTCTAAGTGTGAGAAGGTGGTGAGGGTGGTGAAGTGCAGTGGTCAGCATTGGGCGGCATATCATCAGGGAAGACACACCGGACACACGCATCAAGTTCTTTTGGCCAGTTGACGCCACTGATGCTCACCTGCCGCCAGCAGCAGCAGCAGTCATAAGTCGTATGTACGGCAAGAGAGGCTGGCGACAAGAATAACAATATCATTAGCATCATCATCATCATCATCAGTTGCAGCAGCAGCAACAGCAACAACAACAATAACAGCCGCGGCAGCGACGATGATGACGAGGACGATACATATATAAGCAGCAGCAACAACAACACCGACCACAAGAACAACAACAACAACAACAACAAAAACAACTAGAGTAATAACAACAACAGCAGCGGTATCAACGATAGCTCACCTTGCAATGTCAAGGGAACCAACCCCATAGCCCGGTTGGCCAGCAGCCGGTTGACCGGCGGTCATAGGATGGCTGGACAGAACAATTTGCGTTGCGACTGCATCATCAGCAACAGCAGCAGCATCATCATCTTTGTTTACTCGTGCCGTGTATGCTGCCCTACAGGAGCCCAAACAGGAGTCAGCCAGTCTTGCCAGCGCGGGCTGGTTGGCTGTTTGGGCCCTGTTGGGTCGCATTCATGCGGGAGCCCTCAATGCTTTAGTGCTGGACGGGGCTGAAAGATGACCACTATTCCGCCTCGCCTGCCTCAGAACCGACCGATCGAGTAGAGAAAAACAAGAATAAGGGGAAATAGATTGAGAAAAAAAGCGGGCAACGACGACGACGACAACGAAGAAAAACAGGGAATGGACACAGAAGACGTCCAGCGAGCCAGCCAGCCAGCGGTCAGGCTTCACTCCCATCCGATCCCCACCGGCATTCCCTTTCAGTGGTCCCCGGCTCCCCCGGAATATTGTCGCTGTGTGCATACGTGTGTAGATAGACTATATCATACGAGCCTTAGCTAAAGATAGATGTCTTCATGATGAGCGTGATTTGTATCGTGTCGCAACACGCGACGACAAACAAGAGACACACATCGGTACATCGATGTACGATGCGGTGTGGATGCATGGACGTAGATGCATGCGCTCACACTTCGAAAGACAATGATCATTCATACCGTGAACAAAAGAAGCGACGAGGACTAATTGGGAAATAATTGAAGTTCAGGCTGAAACGAAACGTTAATGGCACCGTTTCTGCTGCTCGGGTCGCACAGATGCATTAAACGATTTGTTGACAATATGTGCGCATGCGGGATGCAGCAAGATTTGCAATGTGTAATATTTGAATTAATATTATGTTTTTATTCTATTGTTTAATATTAATATTTAATAAATAAATGCGTTAATTAATTTATCTCAACATGGTCTGTATAGCATAAGAGCTATTTCGTTGAGACTGTGTGGCACTCAGAATGGCCACACTTCAGGCGCGCACACGTAGTCATGTGGAAAGGAACTAATCCATGCGACGCGCTTACCATGTGTGCGATCTTCTTGGGTGTCAAATATGTATTACAACCCGGGAGAGCAATTATTTCATCCGTGTTCGCCTTGGAAGGCCGCTCCATCATCCGTGGTTTATCCGTCCTATCAAAATCTTCACTACAAATGCGATCGAATCACCGCATCGTGGTACGATCGCACACTGTTTATAAAGCCTGTGGCAATACAAATATTTACCACTGAGATTATCTCATTCAGTACTTTGTAGTACCGAAAAAGCGTTATGCCACACAAATAACCAGGGGAATCTCAATATCTCTCCCTATTGCTGTTCAACCTGAATATCAGTGGTATCATCATATGGTATTATACTAGCTTGGAATTACCAATCCGCTTAGCAGCTTATCGCCCTTGATACTGTGAAGACAACGTTTCTAAAGAGGGTTTGGCCTCACTAGAATCGCACAGAACAGGCTTTTCTTATGACGATATGTGATAACTTCTATTATGCCCAGAACGACGCCCTTTATCAAGGATTTTTAAAACCAATTTAAACTCCCGCCGACGTCTTCACTGCGAGAGCTCCGCAGGGATTTAGGTGGAGGATGAGGAAGGTACCAGAAGCGTTCTATAGGACGCCAGCAATGTAGGTAGCGATGCACGGATAGAGCTTCTCTTCAAGCAGCACCACGTTCTTATCCGTTCACGGGTTTCACTACAAACCGTGTTCCCAGACTAGATTCCATAACCTTGCGATGAGTGTCGCTACATTTTGCCTCATTGCACCAAATATTATTATGAGAGATGTCGGATATATATGTGTATCTACAAGATTTTATCATGTATCTATTTCGTTTCCACTAAGCGCGTCGTGTCTTCCATTTTCTTCTGAGGCCCGAGGGCCGGCTTTTGTTGGCCCTCGGTGCCACTTACCCTCCTATCCTTGTGTGTTCACAATTTGATTTCACCTGAAAGTAGGTAGAGTTCGAAGGGCCCCAGTTTGAGAATTCGAGGTGTCGACCAGCTGTCCTCCTGCACGCGAGTGGCGAAATGGCATTCAGGCCAGGGCTGCATTCTATTGCGGGAATGCGTCACAGTTAACAATGGGGGCTGATTAGTGGCTCTAGAGGTGGTAAAGTTTCTACCATTATCTTCGCCTGTTAGAGGTCGACGAGAGCCGTTGCCACCGGCGATGATACCAACAACAACATCTACGGCGGATAGCACGACCTTTCCCGATCGCAGCACCTCACCGTTGCTCGATCGATCGACCGATGGGGGTCGGCTGACTGATGCCCATGGCACTTGTAGACAGACATAGAAAATATCGCTCGCTGCAAAAGCCTGCAGTGTATTCGTTTAGATGGCATCTCAGCTATTGTAGTGGTGGCGGCGATCAGAAAGAGAGAGAGCGAGAGAGAGAGCAAATTGAGCCACATGCAGTTGCGGACATGTGCTGCACCACTTTAGCAGTGTCTGAATTTTTGTGCACAGTGAAAGCGCACGTTGTAAGGAAGCACCTTGGTTGTATCATACAATAAAAAATATATCTGGAGAGTAGATGGCGCACAAATATATCAACGTAATTACGTGACGTCGGTGAGCTAGATATATGTTGCCAGCGCCAGATGTGAATATTCGGCGAAGAGCTGAAAGCTAACACGACAAAACGCTAAAATCCTACCAAGCATATGCTTGCAACCCCGCGCAGGAAGAATCGTTAAAGGTGGAGGCGTGTGTCTTTGTTCGTTGCGTCGGACGATTATATTACTTTTACGTTATCATGACACCGGCCGTCACGACACCGACGCTGTGCCACTAACGTGCGTGATGGTAACGCTGCACGGCGTGGGTTCGATTACTGCCGCCGAGCTGCAGCCGAAAAGCTTCGCTTCGCGCATCGACTTCGCGTACGTCTGGACATCACGCATTGGTCAGTTGGCGGATGCCGATTTAGTCACCGAGGTCCTGGGGCCGACCTCGGCGACTTCGATTTACGGGCGGACAGCGACTTCAAGTCACGGACGGACGGTAGCAAACTAAGGGAGTAGTAAAGGCAGATTCGGATATACACATAGATATGTATGTACGTATGTGTGTATGAATGTATACATACGTAAAGAAACAAATTGACTATAAAATCAACTACTACGGATAAAACGGCCATTGGCCGAACATTGGGTTGTTGCTTCGACCGGTCGGCGTCGGCCCGAGCTACAAAAAGCCACCCACCTGCCGTGAACACCCCACACTGCATCTTCGAAAGAATACGTTACGTTAGGGGGTTGGCGATGCTGTTTCTGTGCCATTGAAAATATTACTCAGGTGATTCTAACGAAACTTTCCATGTATGTATGTATATACATATATATATATATATATATATATATATATATATATATATATACGTGTCGTTGTCTGAAGCAATAGAAACAAGCAAGCCATTGTCTGATAATATTTTCTAGCGAACTACCTCAACCAGGGCATCGTTTTGGCATGAATCAAAGCCATCTTTTATTTCGCTTCAGCATGGTAAGCCCTTGTTGCATGAGCGCCAAGAGATATGATAATCTGGCATTTACAAGCAGAGTTCGTGTGAATTTTAATGCCCACTTAGGAAGCACAAAGACCCTTAACCTATTATTTCTTTAGCATTTAGTCGTTTAACCGGTTTTGTTATTCAATACTTTGACGCCCTTTTCATCTTTTCTCGTTACTTTTTTAGCTGATTGATTGATTGATTGATTTATTATTCGCTTGGCATGCATACCTAAATACACATGTCACCCTTTTTTATCAGGGGCGCTTAGAGCGGCAGCATATATGTTACCTATGCATCTGAATAATCAATGTACACTTCCATACCTACTGAGTATTTGCTTTCCATTGGGACAGCCTCTTCTTTGTAATATCGACCAGGTCCTTTCTAACGTTTGGTCCTAGAGCTAGGGCATCCGACAGCTCTATATCTCTGCTTCCCCCTAGGGCTGTACATTCTTTAACAATATGTTCAATTGACTCATTCCCTAGCCCACATGCTCGATATTCTGTACTTTGTCCCTCCATATATTTAGCTCTTTGTATCCTTGTATCCAACATCCCTGCCCTGGCATCTGCCAATAGCCCGCTCGCTCTTGAATTATCGTATACCCATTCTACCCCGCCCAAGCTATAATAAGCTTCTGTCCGAGGTCGCAGCCTGAGTTTATATTTATAAAAGACAACTGTTGTTGTTGTTTAGCAGTGAATTTACTAAAAAATCTGTCAAACTGCTTCATAAGTTCACAAAATGTGCGGCTGCAAGGGACCAGTACCTTTTGTGGAGAAACGAGACGTGTCAGTGTGTTCGGGTGAATATAAGGGACGTTCTGCTTCGTCTGAACGACATTTAATATGGTTCCATCTGTTTGGTACCGAGAGTGAGAATTGTTACCCTCTTCTTTTCATTCCGATATTTAACGTCTACGGCTCTGTTTTTGCATTGCTTTATAAGACGGACCCCATAAATACAAATGTCCAACCGTGGGGATCGAACCGGTGCAGCTATGCATCTCCTCCGGTCGCGAGGCGCACGTGAATGCACCGCGCCACCATGCTGGGTTCTCATAGAGTCCCATCTAAACACAGGCAGGGACACTAGCGACTGGCGTACGATTTGTAGCTAGGACTAAACATTTTAAGAAGGTTTTTTTTAGTTCTAGAATATCATCCGTCTCCTACGGCTTTGGAACTTACCGTGGGGTATGTCTTCAATGCACCGAGGGCCGGACATGTTGAGATATCTAGGGTTTCCCCAATAGTCCTTGTGGCAGCATGGCCGCTGACTCTCAGCGGTATGGTTTATCATCTATTCTCAATCAGTATCTCTCAAAGAAAATTCGATCAATAACAGAGATCAAACCGGCGACACCCCGGTAGATGACAATCATGACTAGCGCACTAGTCTCCTAAACCACGCCGCCACAAGATTTGTAGCTGGCAGCCGTCAACGTCATTGCCTCTTGTATATGAGTACCTGACATCGGGCGGCGGAGAGAAACGGTTTACGCTAATAGTATATCAAAACGTACCGTCATCGATTAAGGGCCAAAATGGTAGCTGGTCGTGCATTTTCGGCCTAAATTCTAAGAAGAATGTGTTTATTCGTTTTTAAAATGTAAAACATATTAGTGTTTTGGATGTGAGCAATAAACATTAGGCATCACAAAAGTTAGTTTCTTGGCAATGGCAAATTTTATTTTTGTGAAGGAATTTCCGGCTAGCCACATTGGCACAACAGAAGTAGACAAGTTTAATTTCACCCCTAAAGAAGATATACTTTAGCCCTCCCCGCATTTCCTTGAAAAAGTACCTATTTAAACGAAATCGACCCGGCCCACCGGTATATATATATATATATCCTTTTGTACCAACACGCCTAGGCATGCGCGTTCATTCTGCTGCAAGAATTCAATGTGTTCAGTAATGGAGCTGCAGATCATTTATGTAAACGGCGCACTGCTTTGACGAGGATCTGTGCAGCGATCTGCGACGACCCATCCAGACAATCCCATCTACAGTGAGCCGACCTTGACGACAAGTTTCCCTTTTATCTGCTCGCTTAGGAAAACCGAGACACACCGAGTTGTCTGCCTCCTCGTTAGCTCGTCGCGCATGACCCCGAAAGAGAACCCAGGAACCCCTGTAGCGAACCCCAAGAGAGAACCCAGGAACCCCTGTAGCGAACCCCGAGAGAGAACCCAGGAACCCCTTTAGCGAACAGTGGCACTCACCTACTCATATCCCCCCCCCAGGCGCTACTAATAGCTGTTGTAGCAGGTTGACGTGATTGTCGCGATCTTTGCTAATGTTTTCCGTTTTGTCGTTAATCGTCATCGTCGTCGTCGTCGCCATTGCCGTTTCAGTTGCTGCGCTTGCTTCTAACTGCAACAAATCCCATTGCGCATTTGTGTGTAAACATCGCCGATTCCGCCGTACTGGCGCACAGGTCGCTTGCTTCGTTTGTGCTGCGGTGGTTTGTAGTCAGCTTTTACTGCTGCGTGTATTTGAAGCTGGAGCAAAAAGTGATGTTTCAGCAATAAATGTATTTATATTTTTTATTTTAATACAGCAATAAATGTATATAATTTCACTATGCTAGCACTTTGGAGTGGAGACAATTCAGTCTCCGCGCGAATCACGTGTAATCACGAGCAATAAATGTTCAAAATGTCGCGGCCAACCATTGTCGCGTGGCGTACCGTCGTCAATCATTGTTTTTGTCCTCTTCTGGCTAGTTTGTCAGGGCATCGCCACTTTCACGCTGGCTGGCGTTAGCCGTATGCTGAAGTGGCTCAGCTCCTCGGATGATCGACACGACCGCGAATCCGTGTGGGCAACATGTCTGTCTGTATATGCAGCAAAGGGGGCGGCTGTATGACTGGGTGTGTCTGGGGAGTTGCTGTCATCGTAAATACGTATGCTTCAACACATCGACATTAAACGGCGGACGACGCAATGCCCACGTCTATGTTTATGCGTGCGTCGGGTCGTCGTCGTCGCCGCCACAGCAGCATTGGTTGCTTCTCCACGATGCGCCAGATACTGGCGGTTAAGCTAACCACAAGCTAACTGGCTAACCACAGTACGCGTGTGGTTCCAAATCGTTGCAACACACGTTGGGTCTGGTTGTGTCCACCTCCATGTGGTACTACATGCCACTAGTACTACGTAGTCCCAACAACAACAACAACAACGACAATCACAGCAACAACAACAACAACAACAACAGCAACAACAACAACGACAATCACAGCAACAACAACAACGACTCGAATTTCAGTAGTGCTTTATTTTACCGCGGCTACTGCCGGCGCGTACCGTGTGCGACGACAACAACCTGTTCCCAGGGGGTCGTACCGTGGTGGACAGACCGTAGGCGTGGACTACCGTTTCTACCTCATCGCGCCCCTCTCAGGCAGCGTCTACTGGCAGCGTCATCGCCATTATGGAGCGCCAACCGGTAACCAGTAACCATACGTAGATAAGAAGAGTCCAGACCAGAAAGGTGTAAACAGCGTTCCAGTTCAACGGCGGTATCGTCATGCAATGCCTCAACGCAAAGCGGTAGATGGGCGACCCGCGACGCCCGCCACGTAGTCTGGTGAAGGTCGAACACGACACGCTCATTAAGTGGCGCTCCGCGGGCTTGTTGGCATTACCAACGCATACGTGTAACCTAACGCGAAAAAGGAAAGCTCTTCTTCTATTAATGTGGGGCATGCGTTACGAACGACGCTATGCACTGTGGGATATATACCACATATCGATCAGCTGCAATCAAGATGTGCAAATTCTAAAAACACCTCGTTTTTTTACGTCTTGTACCTAGCTTATACCTATGATTTGTGGCAGCAGCGAACTTGTTGACTATTCTCCTAAGTAATTGGATTTATTATTATATATATATATACATATATATATTGCTGGCATTTGTCTTACATTTCTTAATAGGCTTTTCTTAATTAGTTATCTCGTTTGGCTAACGGGCCCAAGATGGCGATGATGGTACTAAAATCAGAACTAAGTCGACAGTCAACCTTTCTGCCACATCAGCATATGCTATAATTAGAGCAATTTAATGTAAGCAAAGCCGGCAGGTGGTCGGCCGTTTGTAGTCACTCATTTTGCGAGAGTAGCTCTTCTAAATCGAGCAACGAAGAAGGTCCTAGTCGTTATAGCTTATGCAACAGCCAGTTTAGACCAATAGGCAGTTGCATGCACTTTTCCAATGTTGTTGTTGTTGTTGTTGTTGTTGAGGTGCCTGTTTGTTATTGTTTGCGGCAATGCATTGCGCACAACATACTATAAGCTACAGAGATCATACAAAACATGGAATCTACTAAGTAGGTAAAAAGAATGTATAGAAACGCCTGTTTACGATTTCAAGAAGCGGCCGAGAGAGCCGTCGTTCGGAAGCAACAAAAACACGTTCCATGTAGTAGATAAAGTACCATGCAGTCGATCAAGTACCATTAAGTAGATAGAGTACCATGGAGTAAATCAAGTACCATATGGCGGATCAAGTACCATGTAGTTGAACAAGCACCATGTAGTAGATCAAGCACCATGCAGTCGATCAAGTACCATGCAGTAGATTAAGCATCAGGTAGTCGATCAAGTACCATGTTGTAGATCAAGCACCATGTAGCAGATCATGCACTATGTAGCAGATCATGCACTATGTAGTAGATCAAATACCATGCAGCAGATCAAGTACCACATAGTGGATCAAGTACCGTACCACGTAGTATATCGAGCACGATGTAGCAAATCATGCACTATGTAGTAGATAAAATACCATGCAGTAGATCAAGCACCATGTAGTGGATTAAGTACCACGTAGTAGATCGAGCACTATGTAGCAAATCACGCACTATGTAGTAGATCAAATACCATGCAGTAGATCAAGTACCGTGTACTGGATCAAGTACCACGTACTAGATCAAGTATCATGTAGTAGACCCCTAAATGTTCAGAGTAGTCGACCCAGTAGTTGGCGTCTGTCGTCACCAACGTCTGTCGTCGTTTCTGCAAGCGTTGCATGCACGGCAAGCGCGACGAGTCTGTCGGAGCATGAATGAAACACACTAGTTAAGTTCAATTAAACCATTATGGTGGTGGCATTAGGGTGTACCATTATTATGCGTTGTTAGCGCGTTGCCAGCATCGTGGTCGGTCACGGCTTGTCTTTGCGTAGTAGCTCAGTTTTGTTTGACCCGGCGGCCACGGGCAAACCACAATTATTCAGGCATTAACAGACAGCAGCAGCAATGGCAGAAACAAAGGTGATACTAACTGAAAGTGATAAACCAGCGAATAAAAAAAACGTCGCTAGAATTGGCTTGGCTGACAGAGTCCGAACGCGTGTCAAACACGCCAAAAACGCCATGCCTACACGCGACACTACACGCGATTTTGTGACGACGGAAGAGAAGCATGTTGGTTGGGTCTGCGATACAGAATGAGGTGTGAGAGAACTTCACCAGCGAGGATAACCAAAATAAAGTAACAACGGGTTGACAACGCGAGGAGAGAGGGTATTATGAAGATGGCGGAGCGGATAAAAATAGTTTGACAATTATGGGGGCAATATGGATAGAGCAAACGAAGTGACAGCAGCAGCAGCAACAACAACAGCCACAACAACACCAACAACAGAAGCAACAACAACAATAACAAAATGCAACCCAACAACAGAAAATGAATGCACATGCAAGTCATCTGCGGCCAAATCATTACCGGGGACCGACCAGCTCCATGATTACCAGCACTGCCGTGAGTGACGTCTCACCCCTCTCGCCCCCCCAATTCCTTGGTGACTGCCGTTGTTATGTTTGCTGCTGCTGCTGCGGCTACAATTTGTCGCTCTTGTTGCTCTTGATTTTTTTTTGCATCATTTTGACATGAAGGTGAACAAAAACAACTCTGTGTGTGCGCGTGTCTCTGTGTCAACAACCATTCATCTACCCACTCGTCTGTCCTCCGTATTCAGTGTTGGAGGTTATTATGGTGGTAATTCGCATAAGCACGACAGATGCGTCGGACTGTTTGCCGCGGGTCGGCGAGACACACACAACGCACTCGTGATGTCGAGTCCACTTGATTGAGACTGACGCAGGGAGAGAGCGAGAGACAGAGAGAAAGAGACTTAAAAATAGAACAAACGCCCGAAGAGATGCCCGAAAGCAAACCCCAAACAGAACGGAGACGAACAGACGAAGGGAGTGCGCCAAATTGCTGACAGCCGCGGCTTACTCTGTAGCAGAATGACAGCTGCTTTGACTACTACAAGTCGTATTATCGTTATAATTTTTTTATGAATACTACTACTATTACTTTCTGCCGAGCAATACGACGTCTGATTGCCGAAGTTAAGCCAGCAAGTCGAATAATGAAAGCACAGCATTATGATGAAGCGGACTATATAAATATCTATCTATATATAAATATATATATATATATATATATATATATATATATATATATATATATATATAGAAACAAGCAAGGAAAAAGAGGGGCAATTTTAGATGTGTGTACTGCCGGGGGTGCTAAGAGGTTCGGCGCTGTATTCCCTTCTCTGGACGCGTGACACGTGCGGCATGTCATAGGCTGCTAATGCTGCTGCTGCTGCCACCGCTGTCGAAGGTTGCGCGTTTATTCAAGCAATGAACTGTTCGTACGGTAGAAGGTAAAAAAACACCTGCGCCTAGGCATCATGTGTATATATAGTATAGGCGAAGTGTATATATATATTCGCAGTGTTGCTTCTCAGCTTGTCCTGTTGACTTAAACTGCCACTAAGCAAGCGCCTCCATGTTACGTGCGGGCCAACGGCAAAGTGAACGTTGTAACGTGAGCAATATGTAATGCCGTCGTCGTCGGAGGAGGAGGAACACCTAATGATAACGAATTCTGTGTCTGTACTGTGCAAAACAAAGTGAAAAACTTGACACACAATTAAAACGTTACAGAATACCTGGTTTGATCCAAAAGAAGACTTGTATCACATTTTATAACGTTTTTCTCTCATTTTCTATACATACGCATGTATGTCAATAGGTGGCGGATATAATTTTTGGGAAAAATATACTGTTCAGATAATCTGATATATATATATATATATATATATATATATATATATCAATAATCAGGTATATGATCACCTTTAATGTAATAATCGAACCGGCAGTTCCAGCTATACGCTAGCACGTCGAGTAGCAAAATCGAAAGCAAGAGAAGTGAGTTTGCCAAACAGAAACCTAAGCACAAACGCGGCCGTCTGTGTGGGCCGCGAAGGGTGACAAGGCTCAAACTTCGGAAAAGTTATAATTGTCAAATCCAGAATGTTTGTGGCGCATGAAGGCAGCACTACCCTGGGCCAACATTTCAACAAAACGACTTTTGCCCGCCGGCGCTCAGCATCGCGGGGTGCTCGCGAAAAAGGTTGCCAACGAACACTCGAATGATGAAGTTCGTCTAGGCCACGTTCTCCGTTTGTTCAGGCTCATATATTTGCTTCATGCATATGCTCAAAACGCATCATTCATATATGGGCCAACAGCTGGAGTATCTGTTGACTTTCAGTTGAATTAATCAATGGCGCGCTTCTAATCAATACTACTAATAGTACCGCAAATTGAGTGCCATTGTGTTACAACTAGGGCGATCCTAATGCGTTCAATCATCAAGGTTTACACTGGCACATGATCTGGTCTTTCTTTTGAGCGTTTGAGACAACTACAGTGTTTTCTAATCACTTTGCTGCATTCGTTTTATGGCAACCGAGCATGTGTATTGCAAATATATAAAATGAGAAATGCTTGCTAAATAGCAGATATAAATAAGTGCTTAACTGAGTGAATCAACATATATATATATATTGTAGTGTTTAATTGACTAGCATATATAATAGTGTTTAATTATAAAATATTCTTAAACCTCACCAAATATTAATAGTTCTGAAAGATTTTCCCTTCCTTATCGCCTACTGTTTAAATTAGCCTTCGCTTCTAAACCATCTTGGAATCTCCTAATTAGTCTAGATATAGACATCAGAAACGTTGGTAAACCTAGTTAGCTGAAGCTTGAAAACTCGGTAACGCATCTCTTTACTAAAGACTAAAACATGTATCCCCAGACTACTTCCCATTTACAACACTACAACATTCGAGGCACCGTGAGGTCCAATTGATGATTACCACCAATTACATCACGTTTATTTAGCGCTCTCTATTAATAGTATATAACTTGCTTAACATGCATCCTCCAACGAAGACGCAGAAGGCGCTAGCAAAAAACTTTGCCTTATTTATTTTACACTAACGACCGCCTATGCAGCATTTCGTTCATGAGCATTAACTTTTCCGCCTGTAATACACTCACATTTGAAAGGTTTATATATGTCACCCCGATGTTTAACTTATCCCTGTATTAACTCCAGCCAGACATTAAACCTGAAATAATAAATACTCATATGCGTATATATATATATATATATATGCACTATGTTTGCATACAGATATACAAGGCATATATAATAAAAGATACCAACGTACATAGAGCGCGAAACGTTAAAACAATATTCGGTCTGCCCGTTGGGACAGTCTGTTGTGGCTATGCTCGTGGTGTGGTGCTTTAGCATACTTAACGTTGTTGCCAGCATTTGACGTGTGAGAACTGTGCGGTGCGAAACAACGCGATCAACAGGAACCGCGCACAATGAGTTAATATTGTGATTATTATAATTATGATTATTTAAAAAAAATAATATTAATAATAAATAAAATAGTAATAACAATAATGATATGAATAGTTATAGTGGGAGCAGCAATGGCCGTCATTGCAGCAATCGTGGCTGAACAAGCAGCCTTCGTCGTTAGTTGTTGTTGTAGTACTAATAGTGGCAATAGTTGTTAATGTTGTTGTTATTGTTTTGTCGGCGTTGTCGTTGTCGTCATCGTTAATATTTTATTATTTATTTTGTTTCATTATTTATTTAACAGTTAGATTCGTCAAGTAATCCATGCTCTCTGTGTTAAGTGTATCATGCGGTATAGCACGTGGTTTTACTAGAGTGCAACACGGCCCTACTGGGTAACCAGGAGGATTCTGTACGACGACTAGGCTTCACTAGTACAGTAGTAGCGATACCATTCGGGAGCCGAAAAACGTCCTGGAAACGGCCTGTTCCCAGACCGAGACCCGATTTAAAAGCACCGTTAGACCTCGTAAGATCACTCAGGCTGCGAGCAGCGCCGCCACCGCCCTTACCGTCCGGTCTGCCATGATCATCCCAAGGGCTCCTATCCTCTGAATTTAGCCCAGGTGTCCCTTACTGATGGCTAGGGCGAGCGCGTCCGTGGCTCACGTAGAGGTCCCGTATAAGACGGCCGTCCCGATCATGGATATGGCGAGGCGGCGCCGTCTTGAGCGTTGTGCCTAGTCATTGGTCTCGTTCAGGCCACTGTCCATCCATCCAGATAAAAGATGACAAGTACTCACTGCGGAAACCCCAGACAAGAAAACTTTTTTCTTGCGCTGACTCACAATTTCGTCTTCCTAGTCGTATACTGTGGAGGCGGAGGGCGTAACAGCGTCCCCGACGACTCACCAAAACGACAGGCTAAGAGCGCTTAGCACGAGTCAGGGCGATCTTGTCCCGCTGCTCAGATCCAGTTCGATACTGCGACCGATACCTGGTTCGTACACCCCGCCAACAGATCCAGGGCCGGGGCGTACATAGATCTAGACATCTGCTTCGACTATTCCCACTTTCATTTCGACTAGCTATTCTATCAGCAGCACGACGTCTGCTTCTACTCTGGTGACTTTACGCACGACACATCGCCTTCTACTACATTCTCTATACAGATCGCCACAACCATTGCTCTAACGCTACGTTACACCAGAACGAGTATATGTATATGCCCGGAAACCCGGGGGGCATTCTCACGCTGACGTGTAAGAACAACAGAGAAGACGATGGCGACAAAAATGTGGACACCGACGTGCAATATCGTCGAGACCGTTTTTTTGTTGTATGCTCAATACCACCATCGAACGCTTGGATCTCATTATGCTCTTCTGTATCTCCGCTTTTCTTTCATCTTTCTTCTTCTTCTTCTTATATATATATATATATATATATATATATATATATCCGGGTAGCTGGCTCTTTTTCGTTCGACGTGTATTTGTCAAGCAACTAGACGTCGAGACTATCTAGGCAGACGACGACGAAATCGACGCGAATTTAACCATTTTGGTATCCGTTAGTTACCGCTGCTGTGTTAGTAGCCGTGGTAACGCATGGTATTTATTAGTCGAGGTTAGTGATCATAGCATTCGTAGCAGTGGCATCAGCAGGACGCGAACGGGAAGAGAGGATGAAACGAGCTGAAGCTTGCCGCCCCATGCCCCACTGAATGGACTTGCGGCTGACGACGACCATACACTTATTGTGCCTAACAACAACATTACCGGTCTAAGTTTAACTGGTAATGTTGTTGTCGTCATGTATCATTGTCATTGTCCGGTGTCTCGCTATTGTCTAACACCACCCGCCCGTCGTAACTATTCGAGTCGAGCAACGAATGGTTAGCCAGTCGTTGTTGTTGTTCTCGTTGTTGTCAATGTTGTTGCTGTTGTTGTCGTTGTTGTTGTTGCTATTGTTGTTAATATGTTGAACATCTGTTTTTCTTCTGTTGTTGATACCGTTGCCTTCGTTTGGCTAACAACAAACAGAATATGACACTTAATCAAAGCAGCAGCAGCAGCAACAACAACAACAACAATAACAACAAAACAATACCAAGAACACCAACAATATCAACATTTACAACAACACCAATAGCAAAAATAGAAACAACAACAATTGCTGTATTAGCAATAACAGTGGCAACGATAATAACAGCAACAATAGCAAAACACCACGGCCTGGTGGAGGATGGTCGCGGGGCTGCATGCGTGGTAAATGTACCTCGTCGTTGTATATATATATTTATTTATATATATATATATATATATACATATATATATATATACATATATATATATATATATATATATATATATATATATACATATATATAGATATATATATATATATACATATATATATATATATATATATATATATATACATATATATATATATACATATATATATATATATATATATATATACATATATGCGTGTGTGTACACAACGGAGAGAGAAGACACAACGAGAAATTCCGTCACGTTAGTTGCTGGCACCATACGTATGGCGTTGAACCTGTCGCTGAAGCGCGCGCCGGCAACGACGACGTCACCCCTAACGATGACAACAATTACGCTGCTGCTTGAGCTTAAGCATGAGGAGCAGAGAGACGCTGCCGCCACCGCCGCCGCCACAGCCGCTGCAGCGCCGTTGCTGAGTGAGGCAGCAGCAGCAGAAGTTGAAGCTGAAGCGGCAGCAGCAGCATCACCATAAGCATCATTGTTAATTTGATCACCGTCGTCGTTGTCACGTTAGACGATGTGCTGTGAGCACTTATCTTATGTGAGGCGCAGCGATGAAGGCGCACACTGGTGTCCTGCTGGTGCTGTTGCTGTTGTTGCTGACTGAAGAGAGAAGAAGACGCACGCCACTTTGGACTCTTCTCCAACTACCCCTTTGCTACGCTTTGCACCAGCTGTAGCGCACAGCATACAGTACATAAACTAAATCGGCTGTCGTCGTCGTTGTCGTTGTTGTTGTTGTTGTTGCTGCCCTATTGTTGTCATTGTTGCTACTTTTATTGTTGGTATTACTGTTGTTGTAGTAGTAGTAGCAGTAGTAGTAGTAGTAGTAGTAGTAGAAATTGGTGTTGTTGTTGCTGTTGTTGTTGTCGTAGTTTTTATTTTTCTCACTGCTGGAATACGGAAACAACAACTACTTTGCCTATAAAGACTAGAGAAAGGTAACTGACATCTGGCGTGTGATATGACACGAAACAGACTATTTATCACATCAAAACAATGATGTATGACGGCGTGGCAAAATTCTATGCCTCACTAGAATATCCCGTCTCAATCACCCGTCCAAATTATTAAAGTTATATAAAAAAAATCAAACAAGTAAAGTATTCATTTAAACAAAACGTTCTAAAAATTCATAATTCAGAAGCAGTCTTCAGTCTTCCCTATGCTTCTGCTTTGATTGAATAAACACACCTTTAGTTCTAGCTTTGATTTGTTGTATACGATACAGATATAGAGAGCCGGATGTAGACAATAAGCAGGCCGGTTGAATGACTTACACAGCACTAACGTAACGGTAAAAACATTCACACACACTTGGATTGCTCAACACTTCTGCGCGTCTGCTGCCGGAACAGTCACGCATCTGTGCGAGCGAGTGTCGAGGTGCGGAGGCGCCGGCTTCACCAATCGCAAACATGATTAAGGTCTCATTGCGTATCTACGGACGACGACTTGCCGTAGATATGCAACGATTCAACAGCAGCAGATTCCATCTTTGAATCAAGGCAGTAACTCGTTTTAGACTTCTCGTTAAAGTTCGAGGCGAAGGCGGGGGTCGTGGAACGCGCCGGGGAACGCGCCGGGGGGTAACAAGGAGGCAACCATCACAAACGTTGCTTGCTACCACAACTCACGCTACAGAGCTGGTGCCATTGGCTACTCTATGCTCTATGCTGGCTGCTGCTGCTGCTAACTGGGTGGCGGCTCGCTAATTAAGGAAGGATTTGACCTTCCGGCTGCTTGACCTAGCAGAGGCAGAGCAGACCATATAGACAGTAGTGAAGCGAGTATCGAAGAATACAAGAATCCGAGGTAGGCACGAAACGGAAACGAAGACGGGCGGTCGAAACGAAGTAGCCAGCGAGTGAGAGAGAAAAAGATAGAAAAAGAAAAATAGAGAAACAAATGCATTCGTATACGCGTGAGGTGGTATATGCGCGTTTATATGTGTGTGTGTGTGGGTGTGTCAAGTTAGTTTTGGGTGTTGCATTTGAGTACTGTTTATATTGCATTCAATAACAATTCATAAGTATGTATGCAATAACGCCTGGATGGTTAGAACGGCGTTACTAAGTTAGTGCATCTAACGATAAACTTACACTGCTTCGTATCTTGCTAACAACAATTGCGTACGATTTCTCGTTGCAGGCGAGAGACGGCCATCGGCCGAACGCCTCGAAGACAGCAAGGTCAACTACGTCAAAGCTGACAGACAGATAGTTGATAGTCGGCAGGCTCTCAAGCAGATGCAGCAGCAGCAACAACAGCAACATCAACAACATCAACAGCAACAGCAACAACAACAGCAACATCACAACCACCACCATAATCATCATCAACTGCATCAGCATCATCACCATCACCCGCAGCAGCAGCAACTACAACAACAACAACAATCCCACCCGACACAACTGCAACCGGCATCATCGTCACAACAGCAGATGTCAACGTCTCACGGAACACATATAGTAAGTTATGGTGTTGTGCAAACGTGTTCACACAGATATGTATATATATATATATATATATATATATATATGCGCAAAAAATAAGTTTCTCGTCTTCCCAAGGAGGGCGTAGATAATAATACCATACAAAATAGACCACCAATCACAATTACACTTATAGCACGTGGAATATTCGTGCAGGTATTTATTAGAAGAGTACAGAGTACTCTAGATACAAGTGGAGAATATAGGAGAATCGCAGTGCAGATTTAGGAAAAATAGGCTAGATTATTATACTTTTTATTAAGTCAGGTTAAAGAAGCATCGAGATTGCAGAGACAATAGTGTTTAGCAGGGTTTTTAATTTTTTTAAAGATTTTCCGTAAGGCTTTAATGCCCGTGTACGTTTTTCATGTCATGGCTAAATTTTTAATCCACTCCGTCATTTACTTTGTCTAAATTGGAAACCATGCAAACCAATTTAAGAGTGGCCGGTCTGGGTCTCGAGCCCAGTCCTCCCGAACGCAAGGCTTTGCCACTAAGCCATCTTGCTCGGTTTTCCTTTTTATAATATGATATAAACGACAGAACAAAGCTGCACCAAATTATGTTGGAGGAGGGTTTTGAGAGATGCTGAGTGGATTTGCTAGAATCAATTTTCAAAAATAACACAGTTCGAATCTAGAGAGTTTATAGTCGCTAGAATAACGCAAAGAATTAATAGCACGGGTTAAGGATGGCAGATAGGGAAAGGAGACGTATATATCAAGACACCGGTTCTGCTGTTTGCTGACAATATGATCGTGTTAGCGCGGGGTACTAGCAAAGTTCAACAAATGTTGAATGCATGTGGGGAGCAGTAGAGGAACTGAATATGGCGTTTAATGGAAAAATAGGCGCAATTTTCATAATCAATTGGGCTAGGGGGAAAAGGAGGCTTGTATTAGAGGGGAGGGACTACCTAAGTCAGTAGTTTGGGGTGACAATGACTACAAGAGATAATTTTTCAAAGGAAGAAGAGATATTACGGAGGATTTAATAAATACAAAGTAACAAGAAATATATGGAAGGCCATTAGGATTGACTTTTATTAGTGTCTTTCTGGTTCAGAGCGCGGGGTTGGGAAAGAGTTACAAACAACACAAAAAGAAGTGATAAGATTTGCATTGCGTTGTTGTTTTAATTGCGCTAGGGTTTTTTTGCGGGGAAGAGTGAATGTCTAAATTTATACAAAGAAAAGTACAAAGTAAGCTATGATTTAGAATAAGGATTAAGAATGTCACAAATAAAAGACGGTTTAAACAGATGCAGCTGGTGAAGGCGGCATTAAGGATCAAAACGAAGTGGAATTGGAGAGTAGAGTTTGCAACTAGGAAGATTGGGTACAATTGTCAGCAATGGGTAAGAGAGGAGAAAATGGTGAAATTAAGGGGAAAATGTCATATACGGGCAAATGGAAATTGGCGATGGGTTTCAGCTTAAGCTTGGCAGATTATGAAAAGGAAAAACGGGAAAGAGCGGGGTAGAATAGGTATACGATAATTCAAAAGCGAGTGGGCTATTGGCAGATGCCAGGACAGGGATGTTGGGTACAGCGAGCTAAATAGAGTGAAGTACAGAATATCGAGCTTGTGGGCTAGGAGATATATATATATCTACAGACACTCGTATTTGATACACAAATAGTTGACTAACAAGTAATCCACAAATATGTGATTAATAAGCAGTAATTGAGCTACTTAACTAATGTTATCATTCGTGAACTCAAACATGTTGTCGAGGCAATAGGCATTCTAAAACTTGCACTGGATTTTTGGAATGCTTTGAACCAAACGTGACTGGCCTCTGTAACGATTGTAATTTAATTATTCGTGTTTCGTCGGTTTGCTAATCTTCCCTTCAGTGCTCTTGGAGGTTTTTCTCTCTGCGTGTTTTGTGCAGATGTGCTTAACCATATCTGAACACCAGGCTCAACACCGCTGGGAATGCAGGCCCTCATGCTGGGAGAACCATGTTGTGTGTCTGGTGGGATTGGAAAGGCGTCCTGTTAGTGGCTAGACTGTATGAAATAAGCCTTTCTCAAAAAGCATTCCGAACTCTCTAATCATGGAGTAGTCGTATTCCGCCATGACAACACCCGCCCGCATACATCAGTGGTTACCTACCCGCGAATCGCTGGATTTTACATGAGATGTTTTACTCCACATAGTTTATGGTCTTGACTTTAACCCCTTAGATTATCGTCTGTTCCTCCGCTCACTTTAGAGCTCATTAAGAAAAGAAAACTTTGTGAACGTTTTGAGGACGCCAAAGACTACCATAACCACAATTTCAATATAAAGCGAGATATTCTGGGGAAGAAAGAAATTTTCTCACTAATAAAGTGTACAGAAGTGTAGATTAAGTCATTAATAGAGCGTACATAAGTGTAGATTAAGCCACTAATAGAGTGTACAGAAGTGTAGTTTAACCTATTAAAAAAAAACTATTAAATACATTATATTTCTGAATTTGCCATAAGAACCTAACAGATACTTTCTGACCGACCCGATGCATGCTATGCTCTGGCATTATTGCGGTCGCAAGTGCATACCATGCCTGTAACACTGATAGCGCGTCTGCTGGGGATAATAGGTAGGTTAGATTCAAAAAAGACCTTGCGAAAACAAGACTTCTTTGCGAGCGTTTGGGAACCTCCATTGAGACCGCTACACAAGAGACCGATTACTGGTCTCAACAACTACACAACACGTTCGATGGGGCACATTTTTAAAAAGCACACGAAACGCCCTTTGTACATTACTGGATTAAGGGTATGCCCTACCTATCTAGTAAGGAGTATTACTACTAAAGCTCAGGATCAACGCACTACCAACGCGTGCCAGATTGGCCAGGGGACGCCCGGGCTACAACAAACGTTGTAGACACGGGTGTCATGCGCCTGAGACGTTGGCTCATGTCGCTCAGATGTCGACGTCTGTGATCGCGTGGCGCGTCTTCTCCGCGAAAGGGGTCATTAGGTGGTTCGTGAGCGAGTATTCCGTCGACCGGGGGCATTGGGTCTAAAGCCCGACCTCGTCATAACAACACCAACCGAGGTCTGGGTTTTAGATGCCGATGTTTGCGGCCCGAACAGGGATTTCGCAAAAGCGCGGCAGGACAAGATCACCAAATATGAGGTCGAGTTTCTAAGAGCGACGCTCCCAGACCCGCAAAAACCTCGCAGATTCGGATCCATCACTATCTCTATGAGTGGTGTATGGGACTCTGAATCTGCGAGTACGCTCTTGGGGCTTGGCGTTACGAAGAGGAATCTTATGGACCTTACCGTTTTAACGTTGCAAGGAACCTTGAGGTTATACCGCTCGCACCGGGTCCAGAGGCTACCATCAAGCAAGGACACAGACAGCTGATTCTTAACCTCACATGACACCTTTTTACCACCATTTTTATTAAGGCGAGCACTGCCGAGTGTGCAAACGTATTGTAAATGATTAATAAATCATCACAATATTTACTATATAGTGCCCGGCAGTGGCAGGGCGACATGACATTTCTTTCGGCTTCTAGCTTCGACGACGGCAACAATAACAGCAACAACTACAATCACAAATGGCCAAATTGTTGCCTCGTTTTATTTCGAGCACGCGGCACAAACTATTGCAGAAGTTGTCGGTTGACCAACAACGATTATCCCGCTTTAGAAATCCGGCTTCTTCCGGTAGAATTGAGCGACGAAGTAAGACGAAACTAGTTCCACTGTAGCCCCGCTAGAATCGCACACACACACACACCTCGCGACGAACGCGCGTATCTCGACACACAACTCAAGAAAAGTTTGCGACATGCATGACGTAGACTTTGCGTGTGGTTGCTGCGCATTGTAAGCACATAAATAAGAACGAAAGCTAAAGTGTGCTATCATATCGCTACCGAGAGAGAGAGATACTGAGAAATACATAAATAACGATATTAAGAGATAGGTAGAGGCACATAGTATATAACGATATTAGGAGATAGGTAGAGGGACCTAACATATAACGATCTAAGGAGATAGGTAGAGGCACATAGCATATAACGATATTTGGAGATAGGTATAGGCACAAAAAGAGAGCATCCTTTTTGACGAAACTGTTCCGCGCGCGCGATCTGCAGGTGATCCAGCCACAACAACAGCAACAACAACAGCAACAGCAGGCTGGACAAGGGGGAGCCAACGGAGGCGCCTACAGCACAAAGCTGCCAGCAAAACAGATTCACGGCTCACCTCTCGATGGGCCGCGGGATCTGCGTGAGCCGCACGGATCTCCGCCAGACCTCCGGATGGCGCAGAGAACCCTGCACGAGCTGCAACGATTCCGCGCCCTGCAACAGGTGGTCGAGGCGCAAGCACACCTCCATCAGCAGCAGGCGCAAATGTACATGCCTTACGTCGCTCGAATGGTGCCCAGTCAGAGCCAGATGGGGCATCCGCCGAACGTCACCAATCATCGCCACTCTCCACCAGTGATTCCCGTCTCACGAAGGTATGCATGCACTGGCCGGCGTCTAAGCGTCGCCAAATGTCGCTTTCGTATTATATGCAAGGCGGCTCTAGAATCGTCTACACATATATATATTTTTTTTAATGGGGGGTGGATGGTAATGCACCATCTCTTTTTATTGAGACACCTGTGCTCTCCGTTTTTTTATTCGATCATGGTCGATTTATAATCCACTCCGGCATTCACCTTGTTTAAATTGGGAACCATGAAAACCAATTTAGGAGTGGCCGGTCTGGGTCTCGAACCCAGACCTTCCGAATGCAAGGCAAAGGCTTTTGCCACTAAGCCATCCTGCTCGGTTATCGTCTGGAGCCAACACCGTACGGCTAGTTAGATCGATATAGGTGATATTCCTGTATTAACGGGCAACTTACTTTTTCGGGCTAACTCTCGGTCAGCTCGAAGGGCAGCGGCAATTAACTCAAAACGTTTACTAGAAAGTAAGAGCAATTAACTTGTTTGAGCTAACTCTTAGTCAACATTTAACACTTGTTTTTTTCTAAGAATTGCTCTCGCATTGTTGCGTAAGACGGACCCCATTAATACAAATAGTGCAACGGCGGGGATCAAACCCGTGCATCTATGTGTCTCCTCCGGTCGCAAGGCGCACGCGAATGCACCACGCCACCGGGTTCGACTGTGTAGGGGCACTTGATGTAATGCCAACAATTACAAATGACTGCCGTCCTCCATGATAATAATCTCTTCTTTTCTATTTTACCCCCTCATCCCTCTTTCCATCTGTCCCACATCGTCTCTTTTCTCTCTCTCTCTCATATCCTTTACATTTTCTCTTTCTTGATCCTCATTCTTCCTACGTGGTACCTTTACGCTTTCGTTACCCTTCGTCCTTTGTTTTGCCTTCGTACTATGATGACCTCATCTCTACAGGTACGCGTCGTCAAGTCAGCCTCCTCTAAACCGGCATCCCCTCGGGGGTGTTCCGGCCCACTCGTCCGGCAGTCGGCAAAGTCCCACGTCGAGTCAGCGGCAATCTCCGCCAGTGTTGGCGCGGAGTTCGCCTCCTCATTGTCCACCTACGCCATCGCAGCAGTCGCAGCAACAGCAACAGCAACATCAGCACTGTCAGGGACCGGCTGGGAGCCATGGACTTAGCAACAACAGCGGCGCCGGCGGTCAAGGGCATTCCTTATCTTCCTACCTCTACCATAATTCATCTTCGCCAGATTGCCTTGCCCTCCTGTTTGGCAACGCCACCACCGCCGCCGCCGCTCAGCAAAACAACGCTAATTCCTCGGCACAGCTGCTGGTAAGCACGGCCCAACGAGGTCTGAATTTTGCAGCCATGTAGTAGATATGCTTTTATTGCTATCAGCGCACTTTTGCCCCCACGTGTCGCTCCCTATGTCACCAGCTTTTGATTCTCTTTGGCATCACTTTGATGCGCCACTTTCATTAGTCTATACAACAATGGTTCTTCTTCTCCTTTTAGCAGGCCAACATAGAGTAATCTTCGTGATCCAAGTCCGAATGGTGCAAGCCTCATTATTTCCTCGCAAAGGGAAAACTGCTCCGATAACTACAGCAGCATTTTGCCCGTCCAAAATTGAGAGCAGGTAATGTAGCTTCTTTTTTTGTATGCACTTCTAACTCCGCTGTTGCCACGTGCACTTGCAGGACCATCAGTATCCTCGAACGTCAACGCCGCACCTTCAACTGCAGGCACACCTCCAGTATTGCAACACGGGACCTCTCGGCCCGTCTAGCTTATGCTGTGGACCACAGACATCAACACTAGTGCATGGCCAGAGCGGGCCGACGTATACGAATTTGTCCACGGTGCCGTCACACCGGGCCCAGTTTCATCAGGCGCTTCATAGGGTCCCCTCGGCTCGGGTAAGAAGCTTTGTAAAATTCTGCTCAAGAACTCACAATGTCGTGTGCAACCCAGTCCGTGCGATGTAAAAGATTGAAAACAAAAAGTGAGGTTTCTGATCGGGGTAGGTCATTCATATGGATTATGGATGGTTAACACGGATACCATCGAGTATTGTAAAGTACGGGGGTACATACATAGCATCTGAAGACCTCAGCCATCTGCTGCCGAAAAATATTGCCATAATTGCCATCAGGCACGCAAAGCATATCGGCAATACAAAAGCATTCGGCTCGAAGCGTGTCTTTCGAATACTTCTTTCTACTTTGCAAAATGGCAGAAGCTGTTACGAATAATCAATATATATATATATATATATATATATATATATATAAACGAGTGCCTAACCAAGGTAATAAGTGTTGAACTAA
This sequence comes from Dermanyssus gallinae, assembly GCA_003439945.1. Taxonomy (NCBI): domain Eukaryota; kingdom Metazoa; phylum Arthropoda; class Arachnida; order Mesostigmata; family Dermanyssidae; genus Dermanyssus; species Dermanyssus gallinae. The sequence goes on from QVRM01006965.1 coordinate 42,831, forward strand.
TCGAAGGAAAACATTCTTCCTATAGCAAATGGGCCGGCCAAAGAGCCCCAGTCCAGCCCTACGAGGCTCGAATGGTTCCGATGTTGTTTCCGAGCACCCCATTCGAAGATCGGCATCATACACAGAGCGCCAGCTACGGAAGTGCATAGGAAGGTAAGTTTCGTATGATAGCGTCCAAATCACCAGTCATGGTTAGTTGTTTTGATTAAAGTTAGGCAACCGTAACTTTAGTGGCTAGGACGGCACGGTTAACAAGTGAGGCATTATCTTAGTTTTAGGTTGATTATGATTCATATGCATGCATTCACTATGCATTCAACTCAATTTAATGTTGGCTCACTTGAATAAAATAAAGCGTCTATCCCGACGAACGACACGTTGGGGAAGCATATTATTTACAGTGACGATGCTGCATTTTTTGTTGATGCATTCCGTGCATTCTGATACAAATTGAGGCACCTACTTTAAGATGAACATTCAAAATATTGAAAATCAACTTTTGTTCACCTTCTGCAATAGAGCATTTAAAAGCACAAATGTCCGCTTCTCTTTGTACATTTTTAACACAAAAAATAAAATAAGAGCATTACAACGCAGGTCTCAAGATATTAGATCGAATACACCAGATGAAAAGATATAGAAATTGCACGTACCTGATTTAAATATATAAACCATTGCCAATGATGATAGCATGTACAATCTTGCAATCTTTTATCAACGATTTGTCACGCTGAGCCGTTAGGAACATCATACATCAGTACGACCCACTTCAAATAGGAGTATACTAATTGTACCCCTATTGAAGTGGGTCATACTGATTTTGTACGTGCAGGGACAGATTATATCCGAGGTGCTTATCGTCACACATTATAGTGTTTTTGTGTCAAAAGATCTCATGTTCGGCAAAGAGTTGACTCCGGTGGTCCGTTTCCCATCTGTTATTTGCTAGGCGTCACTTTTAACATTCACCAGAAAGAAGCCCGACTGTAAAAAAATATAATTCACTAACAGTTTTCAAGAGCTCTTGATTTGGTCGGTTGTATGAAGGCCCTGGTTTCGCCTTTGATACGCCTTTGATCGCCTTTGACGTAACTGAGATTGAGACGACGTTCTTCGGGATGGCGCTTATCTAAAAAATTAAGACACTCATCCGCACACTCTGTATCATTTTTAGCCTACTTATGTTTTAGGCTTTGGCCTAGACCGATTACGCTAATTTCCGTCATATCATCTAGCAACTGAAGGCAACTAAAAGGCGGTTTCGATTGCTATGCTTAAAACCCTATTCCTAATTTCATAGATGAATGGCGATTACTTGCTGCTGAAAGTTCTACAGTCAGAAAACGGTTTTATATCTGAGGTGACGCGACTATACTTCGATGTGCTACCTAATTAGAGAAAAAAGTCTTAGAATAGCGTGATATATACCCGTGCTTCCGATGTTATTTTGTTTCCGCTGTTTACTTACCTCGTGCAGTCGTAGAGCTCCAACACAACTTGCTCTATGGTCCTGTAACTTCTTTGCAGCTACACCAAGCTACAAGAGCGCAAGAAATTGACGCACGCAGCCAAAGAACAATAGGGCAGACGACTTGAATAGTAGCGTTAGCACGCGAGTCTCGTCTGAGACCCGCTTGCGTTGACCTACCGGTCGCTTTAACTAGTGACGGCTGGCGACGTAACCCTGTATACATGCATGAGTGTTGTAAGAGTGTGTGTTCATACACCGTATGAATATGCGCAATGGAATCAATAGTAAACGGAGGCCGGTCGCATTTGACTTTTGGGTAAACAGAACAAAACCGAGGAGATTCGAGATCTCGAGCAGCAGCTGCGTGACCTGATCATTTCCTCGGCGTCGATCGCTGACCAACCGGCGTCCGTCGAGGAGGGCCTAGCTGAAATCCTCGGCCACCGGCAGGACTGCTGGCCGAAGAACA
>QVRM01006966.1:2500-63170 GCA_003439945.1 Dermanyssus gallinae
GAAGCTGGCATGTTTGACACCGTTATTGAACTTTCAAGTGCTAGAGTATCAGAATTGTCGGCTACCTCACCAACTCTGTGCCGCTGACAACTCAAGTGTTGTCACTGTCGTTAATATAGTTAGTTATGTTATTTTGTTATGTTCTTATTCTTGACACAACAGCGGGCTAGCGGTGTTGCTACTACAATTGATGTTAGTGGTGCTGCTTCTGGGTTATTCTTGGTGCGGCTTGGATTTGTTTGCTTTTTCTTTTTTCCTGGTTTTCTACCGGATTTTAGACATTGCCGTAATCGGATTATGCTTTTGCTATTTTGAGTTTAGCATGCAAGAGACACAGTCGAACCCGATGGCGTGTTGGGTGCATTTGCCTGAGCCTCGCGACCGGAAGAGACACGTAAGTGCGCGGGTTCGAGCCTCACCGTTAAATATTTGTATTTATGGGGGTCCTGTTATGAAGCAATGCGAAAAGCAGTCCCGTGGGCGTTAAATCCTGGCTAAAGGTCAGCCCGAAAAGTTCGTGTCAAGAGACACAGCACAACGTCTGCCTGCTTTATTTTAGTCACATAGGGCTTCTGGAGTCGTTCAGCATTTCTGTTTGAATTTAGCCAACACGGCGCCAACGTGCCGAAGAAGCTTCGTAATAAATTCGAAAAATAATTTCAACAGCACGCTCAGACACAGTTTTAGTGACCCGTGTTCGATGCGGGGCCCCCTTTGCAAACCCATCAAGCTATTTTCAAGGGCCGTTCGTTTGTTAGTAGCAACTACCGGAAGCTGGTGTCCAGCAACAAACAATGCGTCCTCTTGTACAGAACCGCTATTTGGTGAGGCCTTGGCGATCATGATAGGTGAGAATATTGGTTGCTGAAGCTATTTTCGCTGGTGTCGTTCTTGGTGTCGGTGTGCCAGGCGACGGAATCGTTTTCTCTAATCACCATAGTTATCATGACCTTGTTGCTCTTTTGTCTTTTCTTTTTTCTTCAGTTTTTCGACTCCCTTGGAACACACTTGTGTGAAGCTAATAATTGCCTTTATATCGCCATAACCTTCTTTTGTTAGCAGTCCACTCTGATTGTATAGGCGATTTTCATGGCAAACGAAACGGTTCAATCTTCGTCATCATCATCGTCATGATTTTTGTAGGCATCGCTGCTACTGCTGCTGTTTCTGGAGTCAGAAGTCTAATTTTATCAACGTTCACATACATAGAATCATTCTTACAATGATTCTATAGCATATTACTATCCTACATTGATGTATGTCGGCAATGACATGTTTTTTATTGGGCCAAGTCTGGTAAGGTCTTGAGCGGAGGATATGCCATTTTGAACTGGATCCCTGCACCAGCAAGTTCCGAGAATTAGCGGCTATACTACCACAAAGACTACTGAGGAAATGCTACATATCTTAACATGTCCGGCCCTCGCTTCATTGAACATCCGCGTTACAATTATTCCAAACCTGTAGGAGACAGAGGATAGCCTAAAATTAGAATAAGACATATGGGCTACATAGGAGGCAGTATTGCAACCCGTGGATGAAACTTTATAACATCAATAACTGATCAAGCAATGCGGGTAATCGTTTTCGTTTAGGCTAACCTCCACTGCAACTATTTTCAATTCACGCATGTCCAATCGGTCATATAACTACCTTCGAAGATGGTAGATGACAGCGGGCACTGAATGGTCAACCTTTTAGTTACGTTTTTCATGCTGTCCATGCAACTCGACGAGAAGCGATACCGACTTGAAGACAGGCGAGTAGTTGGAAGGCTCTATAGGCTGTATTTGGACTGGTTCTCTTGCATGGAATTTTCGACAGTTTCTACACAAACAAATTACTGCTGGTGTCCGTCGTGTTATGATCGTCGTGTTTAAAATCAGGCCCGGCCAGAGCGAAGGCACCTCAATCAGACACAACGTAGACCTGGGACGTCCATGCGCTTATTTTTTCGGCCGCCACGCTTACGTGGGTAAGAGAGGTTGTGCGAACAATGCTGTCACTGACAAGGCGCCGGCTTGCATGCACAGATCTTGCCACTTCAGATCAGTTTCAACGCGAGCGACAGTGACCTGCAAGGGTATCTTTCATGGGCATGCACACATGATACCATAGCATGCAGCTGTAACAGAGTGCACCAAGCATGCTAGCTTTTCCGAACAAGGAGGGTTAGCCCTTCTTTCTTCATGGAAGCGTCCTTGCAGACAGCGCTGTCTAGAATTACGCACAATTAGGCATCGCCTTTTTTAAACAACACTTGCCATTGTCCACATGCCACAGTGGGCGTCACAGGTGGCAGCTATATACATACATGAAAAGTTATTCATACATGTACGGAACATTCGTTCGTGAAGACTTCTGTTATCTCTCTCTTTGCCTCAACGATTTGGTCGATCATTACCAATGTGACAGAAGAAAGGTTCTCTCTTCCTTGCGGGTTTGATTGCCAGCTCTTTGATTTAAATTGGCCATGGAAATGCACCAGAATTATTGATCGTGGAAGTTCTTTTTGGTGGTTAGTTGATTGGGTCGAAAAAAAACTCGGGCTCGTTACCTGGTAAATAATCGGTGACCACTAAAAAGCTATGGCTGTCTGTTTCTGTTTTCCGTACTAAGTAAGTCCGTACTTTAGCACGGTGGAACAGTAGATTCGTGTGAGCTCGAAGAGAGCATGTGAAGACACCGGTGTGTGAAGATAGCCTGATGTTATTTTAAGAAGTGGGCCTTATTTGTAGCGGGTGGCTCTCGCCACCCAGCAGTGGTTACGTCGCAAACAATTCGTTCAACTGTAAATAGAAAAGGTGATGTCTAAAATTCTGTCGTACCAGAGGGCTAGTACTGGCTGATCATTTACATGTAGGCGTCTAATGGGAAAATATTCTATGGGAGAATAAATAAATGCTTTAGAAACCTTGGTCGCGCCTGTGCCAGCGTTTTTGTACCAGCGCTAGTTCTGCGTTCATACGTATAATCAAAGTTGTGTTTATTTCGTGATATTTGCTCTACGCCGTGTTAATGTTTGTAACTAGGTTGACTTGTAATATATTTCACTTGATATTGAAAAAGGCATCTAGGGTACTTAAAAACAGACTCACTTGATGTAGACCTTATAGTTTATGTTCTAAGGGTGCACCATTAAACCAAAGTAAATGTACTATAAAGCGCGTCGGACTTTCGGAATCAAATACGACGATGGAATATCTAACATCTATCAAAGTGGCCTACCTGTTACTAGGCCTAGCAGTACTAATAATAATGATCATCATAAAAATGGTTATCATTTGTTGCCATTTACAGAAAATTAAACCACTGGGGCGACGAAGCAATTGCTCTTCTCTTTTCGTCAAAGTATAGTTTTTTTTCGACGGAATGCAGATATGATGAGAAAGTTAAGCCAGTTCCATCAGGCATTTGCGCATTTACTTTCACAGAAACATGGGTGCCAAGAGCAAGAAGTCAATTATATGATATTATGTTTGAAGTTGGTTGGAATCAGCACAGCATACTCGTTACATTTCGCCACCGGAGATGAGATTTCTGGGAACACGTACAAAATAGTAGGGAGGCAACTTGGCCAATCGGATCTCGCAGCATTAAAGCTCAGGTTCTTAGCACGGAGAAAAGAGGGATATTGTTATACTCATTAATTGATACTTTCCGGATACCTAAAGCAATTTTATAAAATTCGTTTTGTTTTTTATTGGTACATTTTTGTATTTTCACACTATCCTCCTGTTAGCTTCCCTGGATCTTTCGATGTTTATACTAGAGAGCTCCGGATGACCCGACTAGAAACTGACGTATTTCGGCTGTAAAATTATATATATATATATATATATATATATATATATAGTTCAGGACTACTAAAAAAATAACAAGCTTAAGGAGCCATAACGCGAATGTCGATTTTGACCGACACAAACTGTGCTTGCCCCAGGCAGATTTGTTGGGGTGAGCAGAAGTCGGCAGGCAAATGCCGATGGCGATAGACCTGCGTCCATAGCTTGCTGCTTTAGATTTGCTCTTACGGTTATTGTTGTTGTTTTTGCTGTGGTCGTGGTCGACAGCTAGTCCCTTTAGTCAGGCAATCTTTGTGCATAAAAGAACTGAGCAGTAGTTAATAGTACGACAAGAATTGCGTTTCGCTACACTACATTGTGTGCGCATGTTGATACGGTGCTCGTCCTATTATTATTATTATTATTAGTTCCTCGTCACTAGTGCCGCCATGTCTTCAGTGAAAAAAAACTCTATCATAATTTGATATAATCAGCGTACTAATGCGACTAGTTAAAGTGCCGCATAAATGGTCCAATCCATATGGAATATAGTTTGGTTGGTCGTTGCCACGGCTAATGCTGCGATCCCTGGTAATTATTATTGCTCGTGGTAGTAAAAGTAGCATTCGAACAAGCGCCTATATACCTATGTATGTTACGTTAACGTGTAATTATGCCGATACTGAAACCGGCAGGTTCATGTCAAGGCCTCCAGATCGAACACCACAGAAAAAGCTGGGTCTTAAAACTGGACGATCTTTGTGACGTATATGTAAATATCTCTGTACGTATATGTAATCCGCCTTTTTTCTCATTATAGTCGTGATAGTGCAAATATTAATATCAAATTAGCATGCCGAAGCTCACTAAATTAGCTTTACTGCTTGTATGTAGTAGGATCAAAGAAACTTGGTGGTGTTCTGAATATAGATTACTAGAAAATGACAGCTTAGTTTAGCGGTATGCAATAGTTCTTTGACATTATTTCTCTCTCTCTCTATATATATATATATATATGTATATATATATATATATATATATATAAACGGTTGATAAAAAAATTCCGTTTTTCAATACAGCCAAACAAATTACAAACTGTGCAGACTTATTTATCACAGTAGTCCTATGTTAATTAAACGAGCTTTTTTGTTTTACGGTGGCCTTGATTAATTGGCGTCTCAATGTTTCTGTTGGTGATTTATTTCTTTAAAATATCGATATGTTGCATCCTGTTGTGTGCCTCCTCTAATGACACTGATGTTTTGCCGACTAACAGGTTATTGAAAGGTACGCAGGATAGTCTGCAGATGCAGACGATGCAGAGTTTTGACGTTTTCTTGGTGACAAAAAACGTCCTTTCTGTTAACGCTGCGGATGCGAGTTCTTGACTTTACCCACAGCATTTTAGCAGTAAAGGACGTTCAGTGTAGCTTTTAGGTCTGAATGGATGCCAATGAAATAAACCGAACGCAGACTAAGCTTCAGCACGAAGTCCTCAATAGTGTTGTGCGATGCGCGCGGGTTTGTCTTACAAACCTGTACCTACAAACCTTTCGTGACACCTGCCCGTGTCACGAAAGCGATCTTCGTAAACATTAGCTGGATTAGCACAGCAGTAGGTGTTAGAAACAAACTTTTTATATATACATGAAGGCTCCCCTGGCAAGGTTTTTGAAATTTCTATGATAGCGTACAAATATAATTTCTTCTAAACATACAACGGTTATCTCGATTTCAACGTATTTTCGACCAATTTCCACACGTTTGTTGAGGCGGTGGATCCATGCATTAGAGCATACCTCAATTTTTCGTTTGTTTGAAGCGTTTTTTTATGCCTTCTAGCTCCATCTTGATGGAGGCGGCCTCAAACACCAATGCCCGTGATTGAACGCGTCTTTTTCTCATTCGTTTATTCCCTTGTTAATTTTTGAAAAGAGGAAGAAATCGCACTAAGGTTCTAAGTCGGGTAAATAAACTGGGTATGCTTCATCAGTGTAACTCCAGATGTGGGAAAAAAGTCTTAGTTGATTTGAGCCCGGTAGGCTAGCGTACACTGTCGTGATGAAATAACTATCGCCTCGGAGACTCTTTAGAGGTGCTTCTCCTGGTGAGCGCAGTGAAAACTTTTGGTAGGAGTTCTGCAGTCTACAAATCACTCGTCACTGTACCTCCCTTTCCCACTCCGAGGTTCTGGGACCTGAGTAGAGAGTAGTGGTACAAATGTACCCAGGTCAATTTCCCGCCTTTACACGAGCCGCATTTTCACCGTTCGTTACTGTTTTGACGTCGAAGCCCCTCATGGGATTTGTCGCACAGATTGAGCAGGTCCAGTTTGGAAGTTTGAAGTTTTTCTGTACCATCTATACACACTACTTAGGAATGGAGTTCATCATCCCCAATAGTCGATCGAAACTCCCTTCGAAACATTCTTGTAGGCACTTAATCCTCGCTCGAAGTTGTACAGCAGAACAGCCACGAACAGCCGATTTTCCACCCGAATATCAACAAAGATGACGATTTAGACATTCAGTATTTTCCGCAAGTCGTTGCGTTCGGCCGTCCGCATTTTCAGTAGCCGCAGTGTCAGCGCGGAGCCGAGGCAGATAACGGTGGCCGCGCAACGCCGTCCTGTTTTTTACCGTCGCCCACGCGCCGAGACTGTGCCTTCACGGCTAGCGCAATTTCTGTTACTGCCTGCGAGGTCTACTAACGCGTCCACCGCTCCAATCTATTCACCCCTTACCACCCCCCCCCCCCCCCGCCCTACCTTCTGTAACATCTGCTGGTGATTACACTAACCATTGTCATCATTATCATCATCAGGATCCTGCTCGTTGTGAGCAACAGCAGTGCCAGCAATACAAACGACCAGAAGAATATTGCTTATATCGAGATTCGAATAGAAATATCCACGTTTGCACGCTTACTTGATTCATGGCTTGTTGTTTGTACGTCGTTCTGTCGGCCATCTATTTACCTGTATGCCTACACATATATATATATAAATATATATATACAAGAATCATAACACAATGCTTGAATCCATTCTCTCATAGCCACAGTGTTGAGCGGGCGTTAGATGTCTAAAACTTTAAACATCATTATATATATATATATATATATAGTGTGATTTATATTTGCCCTAGACAAAACATAAAGTTGTACGAGGGATGCGCATTTCAAGCGAGCAATAAATACATTCATTCACATAGATACGATACTGAAACAGTGACGTACGTAGGACTAGTGGGAAAGGTTGACAGAGGTCGGGTGGTTTCCGACGAAAAAGGTCGGACGTTGCTCACAAGTTGTTGGCGAAACTGCCGGAAGGCTGCTAGCCTTTCACGTCTACGCAATCAGACAACAACAACAGCAACAACAATAATAATAATAATAATAATAATAACCGCAGTGGTAGCACTAAACATGTGAACAACAAGAACACGTAGAAAATTGAGCATCCGATCCTTCGTGCTGAATCCTGTAATCCACAATAATTCCAGCTCAGCGAGTTTTAAACAAATATGCTCGTATTTAAGGCAAGTATAGACGGTAAACATGTGTCCTACCAGAACGCGGGTGCAGAAAGCATGTACTCGCACATAGCAAAGGTCAGTCAGTAAAATGGCAAACAAAGACAGGCAAAACGACGGAATATAACTCAAACACTTTCCAGTTGTGATAAGATGACCATACAACAGACACAAATGTGGAAAGTTTGTGGAAACTCCACAAGTGACGTATGCGCGTTTGCACTGTTTGCGCGAGCCAAAAAAGCGAATTAAATCCAATTTGTGACGAGATGTTTTATAATGCAACGATGTAGAGGTTCTATTTGTGGTATCGGGCTTTTCTACAGCGTACGCCCTTCACTGCAAAGACACGCGTATAAAAGAGATTGGAAGATTGGCTCTTATATGGCTATTATCGGCGCATTCATTCATTTACGTTTATATCTGTAAACAAACAAAGACGTAAAGAATACGCGTTTGCTTGGTTTTTGCACAAAAATAAAACAGCGCGTCTTCGAAAAAAACACCTTGTAATGTTAGCCCAATTCGATGTGTTGGCCTATTTGTTACTATAGTTAATATTATAGTTATTAGTACTACGAGTAAATTAGATCATAGTCAAAAACAGATGCATTCTGCTTCTGCTGCTCGTCGTGGCTAAATCGCGGTGGTCCGTCGAATTCAAATCGGGAGAATACGACATGCCCTTTTTGTTCCGTCGGATTTCGAACGCCGTCAAACGAAGGCAGGCGACAGTTTCGACGACTTCTCTGCACGACAGGTCTCACCGCGCCTCACCGCCAAGAGTGAATGCGTGTCATAGTTGATGGATGGTGAGATGTATGGATGCTGGAAAAAAAAGAAACAAAATTGACAGTCATTTGAGGTGACACTTAGGCGTCGGCAGCACATATTGGTCGGCAGCAATCTAGTTGATCTCGTCTGGTCTTCTGGCAATGGCGACTGGAAAAACCTAGTCGCTAGTCGCCGGAATAGTTGACAAGCAAGGGGAAAAGCCGGGAAAGCAGCTGCCGGAACTTCAAATAAACGCACAGTAGCGCACAATAGGCATCGCGGCGATGACGACTATATTGGGTTGGAGATTATGGGAGATGACCATGGTGGAGATGGTGAAGTTGATGCCGAAGTTGACAAACTTGATAGTGTGATAGAGTAATGACGCTGACGTACAAGGACAATGGATAGACGACTATACGGTTGGAATTGCAAGCCGATTAAGAAGCTGGCTGTCAGAATTAATAGCCATCTGCCGAAGTGGGCAGTAGAGCCTCTAGTTTGCTTGATTCTGCTTGGTTAGCACACGCGCGCATGCTAAACGGGTACTTGTAGTAGTGCGTGAATCAATGGCACAAATCAATGCATTCGTGTGCTAGTGCATTGATTTGCGCCATTGATTCGCGTTGTTGCTGTTGTTGTCGTCGTGGATTTATTGAACGTGTCGTTACATATATATATATAGAAAATATTGTGATGATTTATTAATCATTTTGAATACGTTTGCACACTCGGCAGTGCTCGCCTTAACAAAAATGGTGGTAAAAAGGTGTCACGTGAGGTTAAGAATCAGCTGTCCGTGTCCTTGCTTGATGGTAGCCCTCGCTCTTATGGACCCGGTGCGAGCGGTATATCCTCAAGGTTCCTTGCAACGTTAAGGCGGTAAGATCCATTAGATTCCTCTTCGTGACGCCGAGCCCTAATAGCGTACTCGCAGATTCAGAGTCCCATACACGACTCATAGAGATAGTGATGGATCCGAATCTGCGAGGTTTTTGCGCGTCGGGGAGCGCCGCTGCTAGAAACTCGGTGTCATATTTGGCGATCTTGTCCTGCCGCGCTTATATAATAGGACTCTTACCCCCTTCAGTAGGGCAGGATGCTTGTGTGGGGTGCCACAGTCATCAAGTCATTAGCACCTTCAATGGTCAGTGGCGGGGCGATCTTGGCAGGGCACGCTGGTAATATAGCCGAGACGCGGAAGCTCGCAAAGTACGCCTCAATAGGTTACTCACATGAGTTTCACCTGCTAGCGTTGAAAACCTTCGGCTGCCCAGGAAACTTCACTCGGAAACTCCTCCACAGGGCCGGTGAGCAGCTGAACCTCGTAACCGCAGATAAGAATTTTGCGGCTTTCTTAAGACAACGCCTCGACCTCGACGTCCAACGCGGGAACGCGGCGTTTGTCCGCGGCACGCCGGTACGCTGCTGAAGTGGTCACAACCCACTCTATACGAGATAGACTAATATTGCCAGTGCAGCCTACTGGAGACAATTGTCAATTTGTATATTTACTAAAATTTAACTTTGCCACGGGTTTTATATACATTCTCGTATATAAAACCCGTAGTAGTTAGGCCGGATTCCCAGAGAGAGGATCTCAATTTTGATCCAACGAGGCAAAGCAGCGGCTGTCGTTGGGTCATTCGTCGTTGGTGAAATGGGCCAGTCCCACGAATCTAGCGCCTAGCGCCGACGCCAACTGATCACGCGTACGTGATCGATCGAACAGTGTCTACAATTGTCATAGACAATGTAATGCACATCAGCTTGCCGACGGGTTACGTCAGCGCACCCAGTGATAGGCAGTTGTTTATCTAGCACAGGAAATGAGCCGGTTATGCTGTTGGTTCGCTGGTTGTACGTTGCTGTCAAGTGAGCGAAGACATCGAAACCTGCCGATGATAAATACAGCAGCCTTGCAGAAAGGTTGAAGCGGCTGCCGGTAGTAACAACACTCTGTCTCTGTTTGACTCTGAAGGGTGGCTGTCCCACTGCCGCAGCCGCATTCATTGTAGCTATCTATTGCATAGGTAGACGTAGACAACAGCAGCATCATCATCGGTAGATTGGCGGGGCCGCCCTGTTGGCGCTCACTCTATCGAAGTTCATCTCTCATCTGACACGACACACAGAATAACGCCGTTGCTGCTTCGTCCCTCGTATCTGTCTGTACTCGCGTACCATATACAGATAGTTAGGCACTGGATGCGGCAAGTATCTTATCGGCGCCTATGCACTCGTATATATATATATATATATATATACGATGTTAACATATATACACATACGTATGAGTCCATATTTATATGATAAAAACGCCACCGGCAAGTGTATATATATATATATATATATATATATATACTTATATTTAAAGAACATAAAAATCACTTTTATTGTCATATAAAAGGGTGTGTGGTACAATTATCATTTATTGTTTTCAATATACGTATTTCTGAAAGAAAAACGTCACTAATCGCCAAATATGCAAGTGGTGTTTAAATTTACACGCGCCTAATTGGCCACCTGCTGCATAAATATTTGTTTACAGCTACGAACAAAAATGCATAATGCACAACCGTTGGTCTGAGTAGTGTGGAGCTCTCAAACCCAGTAAAAATCTGGTGGTCTCCTAACCTATACGACCTGGGTATTTGTGGGATGATCTTCAGTCTGCTAGCGACGCTTCATGCTGTCTCTTTTTCGTCATGTCCGTCTTCGTTCTCATAGTGAGCTTGACAAAACAAGCGCCCGTGTCCCATCTTTTTTTCAAGCTGAGCATAAGCCCTGAGAGTAGATCTCTCGACGTACTGCTTTGAACGACTAGTCGTTCGCACGTAACTCGACGCACGTAATCGAGGCGTCTGCTTCGTGCTATCATCGAGAAAGCCCTCCATGCGAAAAATGTGTAATCTACGTCATCAATCTTGCCGGCGTCACACAAGACACATATGTGTACACCTCAGTCCTCCCGATTGTCACTAGGTAGGTCTGGAAGCTGTTATGGACGATGTCAGGAACTTGGGTTAGGTATTAAGCAGTTTCTGCGTACTCGCATCGGTACTATTTCAGGAGATCTCGAAATGTTGGTTTTCTCCATGACCCTGGTGCCTCTCGCTCCGCCCCAGCTCTCCAGAGTCTTCTTTCTTGCATCGTCTTTTTCAGTCCCGGTACCCCCCTTTGATCCCGGTATAAGATACTCTTCTTTACTCGTTTTGGCCAAGGTATCATGCGGGCAACTACCACAGCGTCTATGGACGTGCGCTCTGGTGACCTATCCCTTCGGTAATCCCCTTCGCGTTTTATTCTTCTTAATTTTGAGTGCAGCTGGTCCCTACACTGATGACCTGTAGAGCAGAATTGAGTCAGTCCTCCGAGAGTGCCTATGTTTTTGGCATTAGTCTGACAAGCCGGCTCGCCATTTAAGTTTTTTTTTTTGGCCGTTACATAATCAACGTATATCCAGTTTTCCCGGAACTGTTATCTTCCAATAAGCAAGAGCGCCTCACTCTTTTCTGGTGCGAACATAAAAGGGTGGGGCTTCATTCTCTGGGTTGACCCCCTTCAAGACGTCGTTTGTTCGGTCTTCCAACAGCTCCGCGCCCCTTGCTGTGACTCAGATTGCCAGGCCGTTGGCATAGGCGACGAACTCAACTCCGCGAGGCTTGCTCATCTCTAGCACGCTGTCGCACGCTAGGTTATTCAGCATATATTCTAGCGCCAAATCTTGTGGTGCACCTGCAGTACATTACATACTACCACCCACAACTTTGCCGTCTGACAGCCTTTTACCTGGCTTAGCGAAGTGTGAACTACAGTGACAAGATATATGTATATATATATATATATATATATATATATATATATATATATATATATATATATATATAAACGTATAGCACCCATCGCCACATACACGGTCTTCCACTAGTGGACTAGCTCCGTTTAGTTGACGGGATAAAGTTTTGTTTTTAAAGAGGGTTTTTGCGCTATCGAATATATGCAGAGATAAGGTTGGCAACGTGCTGGAGGGCGGACTGGTAAAAAAAGAAAGTAAGAGACTAAAAGCACATTGGAATCTGAAGAGAACGTGCGACTTTAACGTATATATGCGGAACTGGCGAAAATAAAAAGAGTGAGGCGGACATAGGGTTTTATGAAATTGTAGCAATGAGAAGCACTGAATGACGGGCAAGCGGGGCAAAAACATTGACATCTAGCTACGACTTTTGCATCCAACAGATTTCATCACGTTCCGTGCAACGTAGAGGGCCCCTATGAACAACGGGATGAATGCCGATGCAGACAGTGCTGGAGTAAAAGTGATATTTACCGGCGAACATACCACGGCGTCTACCATGCCGCGGTATGTTCGCCGGTTCGGTCATAGCAGTAACTAAAAAAAAACGCTAGATTGATGGTTGTCTCGAAACCCTTTGATGTGACAAACACGTTTGCCCAGCCCGGGTGTCGACAGAGTTTCCATTATATATATATATATATATATATATATATATATACGCAACTCTGTCGACAGCTAAACATTATTGATCGATGACGCAGACATATTTTACCATTCAGGAGGTCAGTAACACTGTCAATATTCTTCCTGGAATAGGCAAACGTTATACATCTATATATGTATGTATATATATATATATATATATATATATATATATATATGTATATGATGCAACGACTTCAGCACCTCATGTACTGACGATTGATCGATACGCAGCTTGTTGATATCCCGTTGACTCAGATATCACGGTTTGCTACTCACTGCTGCTTAGTATTCTGTAACGCGATCTATATAACGCGGCTTCGGAAATACACCTTAAGTAAACCGTCAAGGATACACGCATGCATATACATCTATATAATCAATTCGCAAAGACGGAGCATTGCTAAGTCGGAATGCTAACATATTCGGGAACCTTAAGCATACTACACAGATACTTTTACTCTCTGAAGGAAGGGACGTCAATGCTACGTAGACATTGTCGTATATCCACAGGCAGCTAACGCTATGATGGCGATCATGCAGTGGCAGATAAATATGTGCGTATATGTTTATCTGATGTACATTTCACATATGTGTGTGCGTGCATGCCGTATTTAATGTATGTCGTGGCCTCAATTACGGCCTTGTATGGTACATGAAAATCTTTCATGCGTGTATATAGGTGCGCAGATGCCTAATTGGGCTGGCGGTCGCGAGCTCTTGGTAGAAGCTGCCCGCCCGCAAAAAGAACTGTTGCATCGTATTGCTTGATATTGCCGGTTGCATTGTTGTAAAGGAAGTTCGCAGGCAGAACTGAACTCGGTCGTAACGCCATGCCAACTCGTGAGTCTAGTCTTGCGTTCAAAACGTATTACGTAGAGGGTGTAGTATTTTGGCGGAGTGAAACATTTTTATGCCTTTCTGAATGGAAGTTACGATTTTGTAAAGAGACAAAAGGCTGCTGGTGTCTGTTCGCAAGGGCAAACAAGCGTACGTTTACATGTTGTTTGCTGGCCAGCTTAAGCTATATATATATATATATATATATATATATACACTAAATGTGTATGTATACATATATTGCTTGGTGAGCACACGTGCCAAGCAATTGAATAACTTCTATAATTTTAATTTTCTATTTACTCGTCTGGCCCGTTTCGCTTGAACAGTAAAGGCTCTCGTGTGGCCCAATCATTTAGTGATGACATTATAATTATGATAATCTCTATTTTTATTTTTATTATTACTATTGATAATGTGCTTAAAACAAATGTATTTATATATATATATATATATATATATATATATATATATATATATATATATATATATATATATATATATATATATATATATATATATATAAATGCTTGGCTAAAAGGCGGTACGAGTTCGAGTGCCAAACCAGCTACTGCTGCGCAATTTTCATGCACATTTTTCTCCACGTACTTAAGATAAAAGCGACCAGAAAGATATTTATGCTGTTTTGAGGAACCCATGACGATCAAGGACGAGGTGGTCTAAGGTAGAGGCCCCCAATGTGACTTTAAAAGTAAACGGCTTTCTTGATGCCGCACGTTTAATCGAACAAACAGGGCTAGTGGGGATCGCATCGAGGGCCCGTGCTCACCTTATCACCTTTATGGTATTGCCACTGCACTATAAGTACTAGACATTTGCAGTTAGTCTTGTAAGCGCTTCTGTTTGTAACTGTTTTCTGTATTTGTCTGTTTCCTTTTGTTACTAAGCTGCAGTGTTTCAAACATTTGTATTTGACACGTGGCAATGTACATAAGTTCCAGGAAAATGTTATCGTCGTTATACTTAGACGAAAATTCGAGGTAGGAATTGGCTAATTAGGCAGCAATGTATATATTTACTTTTATTACGATTGTGATCGAGTTCGATCGATATGTGACTTGATGTTAGCTGCATGTCCCTGCGCAGGCATTTAAGCGATGACGGTGGCTTTTTTTGTCAGCTTTATTTGTAACGTTTTGAACAAGTTTCTTGTCATAATGACTTTAGTAATGACTAAGAACTGCGCTAAACAGGGAGGAGAACGACAAAACAAACAGAAAGAAAAAAAAGATATTTTTTATCAGTTAAATACGGCTGTCTTTACAAGGAGGGTACTCCCTGGTGAGCGTATACGCATTTACAACCATTGAAGGAAAAAGACGAACGAAACAACTGCAACAGCCACAATAGCAATAACCACAACAACAACACCAACAGCAGCAGCAGCACCAACACCACAACAACAACAACAATCACAACAACGAGTGTACAAAACAACAAGGAGTTACATCAAATGCCGGATAGCAACACTTTCTAGGAGATCTACCTGTAGACAATTCTGCACAGGATGACTGCAGATGTTAGCTCACAAATACGCGACTCGCGTAACTCGCATTCTACTCGTCAGCAGTCGTGTGATGGGCAAATCCCGCACGAATGCCGCATGCTCGGCGTCTACGCAGTCGGCATTGTAAACACGAGTATTAATAGCGGCGCGCTATTAGGCGGTGTCGGTTCCACGCCGTCTCAGTTTATGGCTTGGGCCTGATAGTTGCTGCACTACAACAACAACAGCAACAACAACAACAACAACAACCACAACAACAACCACAACAACAACAACAACAACAACAACAACAACAAAAGCAACAACAACAGCAGCAGCAACAACAACAGGAGCAGCAACAACAACAACGCCGACGACGGCGATGCAATTTTGACTCATAGCATCGTCGTGGACCTTTCGAAAGATACTCGTCCGCTGGCCGCCATTGTTATCGTTGGTCGCTGCGCAGTGATGTCTACCTGGCTACGTAGGCCACCGAACGCCAACCTGTTCCTGGTGGCCTGTTCCCGGTGAGGTTCCAGGCGGTCAGCTCGAACCGAGTTCGGCACGTGCAGGCGGCAACAATGAGGCCGCGTGAAGCTAACGTGTCTTCGACTTCGCCAGGTCGCTATGCCTGTCGGCCTGTCGGTGGCTCCGTGGCGTTGAGCTTGTTGAGGATGTTCGGTTTGTGTCTCTCGGCTGCTGTCCTTCTCTCGTTATGTCCGGACGACACCTGCGGTGCCACTGCGGACAACTACCCCAAACTGGGCTCGTCGCTGACGCACAGATCGGCCGCTGACGTGGTCGAGTATCTCGACAAGGTGTTCGCCGACCTGCCGTCACGGCTTGAGCTTATCGACAAGCTCCTCGTCATCAAATGCCCCACGTATGAGCCGCCGACCGTTAGGAACGATGTTATCGTGAGGATGTACGGCATGTCGACGGCATTCTCACTGCACAACACCTCGTGTGACGGATCTGACGGCGCCGCCGTGGCACGGACGCACATCTGCACAGCTACGTTGGACTTTCGTTGGGTGCGCTTTGCCGTTGAGGGCGGCAGTACAGAAGGCGAGGTAATGTTGGCGCTCATGCAGACGCCAGCCGTCTTCAACGTTGGCCCGCACTCGGTGACCTGCGATATTGCTTGGAAAGATCTCGTCCGTATTTCACGTGTAACTATGTATAAAGGCAACGTCTACGACAGCCTTCTGAAGCGCATCGAGAGGTGTGCAAAAACTCGATTGGAGTTTGTTCACCAAAGGCTGAAGGAAATGCTCTCGCACATGTAGACGAAGTGTGAAGGCGTGGCATAATGTGTGTGTGCGGGTCCCGAACTCACCGAACTATGTGAGAACGTACCACCGCTACCAGCAACGTAACTGTCGGCGCTCGACAACGCGTCTCGGACGACGGATCAAGTGTCGCATATTACGAGTGTTCTCTAATCAGGCCAGCTCTAATATATATATATATATATATATAGAGATAGAGAGAGAGAGAAAATAGCGAGGCTATCACAAGCCTTCTTTGTCATATATATATATATATATATATATATATATATATACATAAAGAGCATTTATCAGCCAAAAAGAACCATATTGCGAGCAAGCGCAAATGCACCCATTTGGTCAATTAAGGCAGTGCTGAAATGGCCACAGAATTCTAAATAAAGGAAGGAAGTAGTCAAGACGAAGCTGGTCTAGTTGCTTTGCGCCCAAAGTTGCATTTCGTCTGTAATATGGAGGAAACGTCATTGTCAATCTATTTTGCGTATGTAATTCGACATAACGTGGTAGGGAAGTAGTTGTCTGTACCAGTTATACACGTTGAACTATAACAACGAAACTTAACAGCAAGGAGGACCTAGCGAACAAGATTGTCGTAATGTGCCAATCACAATATTTCTGCGCTCATAAAATTGCATAATACTTTGGAATAACTTCGCGTGTTTGGGCAACCGTTTTACTAGTTTAGACATAACACTCTCGTGTAGGGTGATAAAATACTAGCGAATTGTATGAAGATTGTTTTTGTGTTCATATCAGGTGCAATTTACAACCGTATGACATGGCACTTGAGGCGTAAGTGTAGGCTGTCGTCGACGCATCTGCCATCTGGTTCTATTTTAATGTTGTCTAAGCTTAATGTGAACAAAGACTCTGTAAGACTCCCTTGTGCATTATAAATAGACTGAGATAGAGTAACACTAACAATAATGATAGATTTTGTAGTATCTATATATATATCATTTAAAAAAAAAACATTTTGGAGCTAATGATTGTCTTCGAGCGCACGTGTAATCACTTATCAGTTGCTTAACTTGTAGTTAGTGAAATACACATTATAAACGTACTTCTCGGGAGGCCCAATACTATTCACGTTGTGCCGTATTGAATACTAGTGCGATAAAAAGGAAACAATTGCCAAACAGCTTTGGCTCCACTCAGTGTTTCTTCGTATTTGTGTGGTAATAATAATAATGTTAACTTTTCTTTTGTCCAACGTGGCAGTCAGATAAGCGGTGAACAGGGAAGAAAATCGCGTAAAAGGGTCTGTTAGCGATCAAAGCTCGCGTCTTTCAATTGTTTGACAAAAGAGCCGGCACGCGGCGTCTCATGAGAAACTGAACCGCAGCTTAGAGCATTGCCACTAGATCACATATATATATATATATATATATATATATATATATATATATATATATGTAAACCACAGTACTGTTATAACGATGTATTATTTTGAATGCGCTCTTTTTTAGCTTACTGACGAAAAGTGAATTGGCAGCCATATATATATATATATATATATATATATATATGTATATATATTAGCTACTCTCTATGTGATCATTTTACCCATTACTTATTGTTCGTTTACCAACAAAGAAAATCGAAAAGCGAAGCTGTTTAAGGTCACCAAAAACCGGCAAGTCTTTTGCGATGCCTTTCTTAACGCCAGAGCGAACCGTCATCTAGCATGCGATTCATTCACATTGACATTCATTCGAATATGCGATTTTGATCACCGAGTGGACGAAACGAAGCATTGTCTGTACAACTGTCTGTTGCTCGATAAGCTTTGGTTTGCACTTTCGTTTGCCTCCCGTCTTTACCTTCTTCTTATTCTTCTTCTTGATCCTTTTGTGTGTTGTTGCGTTCGTTGTTCTTATTGTTAATGTTGTTGTCGTTGATAGTACTGTCATTGGCGTTGCGGTTGTTGTTGTTGTTGCTCCAGGATTGTCCCTGTTGTTGTTGTTGTTTTTGTTGTTGTTGTTGTTGTTGTTGTTGTTGTTGTTGCTGCTGTTGTTGTTGTTGTTGTTGTTGTTGTTGTTGTTGTTGTTGTTGTTGTTGTTGTTGTTGTTGCTGCTGTCATTGTTGCTGCGGCTGCATTTGGCATCCATCGCATTGTATCTCGCCTATGATGTACTCGTGTTGTTATATTGCCTCTATCGCACAGCTCATCCTCCGCTATCGTCCGCTGCCGCGGTTTATGCTGCTGCTCCTTCTCCGCCTCCCGTTGTCGCATCCCGTAGTTCGTGTTGCCGCTACAGCAGAAACGGCGCGTCAACACAGTTCCTTAAAGCTCGCTACTACATCGGGCACTGTAGCAGCAGTTGTGTCCAGCAGGTGTAGCTGGACCACCAGCAGGACAATAGCTCGCTATTGACGCGAATGGCAACACACTCGGTCAAACTACATGCACTTGCAGAGTCGTCGTATATCTATGCATGTATCTAGATATTTCCGAATGGTACTGCGTTTTCTATAAGAGCTGCTGTTACTGTGACGTAACCCCCCGACGTGCAACAGATTTTGTAAGACCGGTAGCTCTAAAGGAGTCCACCCGTCATGCTTCTGTGTGTACACACACTGTCGACTGTCTGGATCGGACTTCCCAAGCAAACCACGCGCACTTATCTCAGTTAGATTATTTAAACGTGGGGTGAATAAAAACACGGGTAACAAGCATAACATCTAGTCAAAAAACTAGTGACCTGTCAATAGGTCGATAAAAGCTTACCACGTGTGTGCGTATGTGTGTGTGCAGACGGGAGAATTTCTAGCAATTTCAATTGTTAGTTTCGCATAAAGTGAGACACGTTGAAGTATGAAATAGATAATGTTAGTGCTTTTACACATATTACATATTCTTATTTACGATAACTTAAGCATTGCGAATCTGCAGTCCCGTGAATAAACTTCACATTTAATTTAAAACAATATGCCCTTCATACGTGATTCATTTCGGCCATGAAACCGCTGACCGGTTCTTCTGGAAGACTTTCGTCTGTCCAAAGCACTGGACCGTCAGTATATTTGCTCATTAACAAAAACAATGAAAAGCCAAACGTACAAGAAATGGGTGAGCCGGAGAGACGATAAATAAACTACTGGACTTTAGGTGTTCATCGACGATGTGGTCGGGTCCCCATGGTTTTCCAATTTTCCCACAGCGTAGGGCTGAGCATACTTCGTACTCTGTAAATTGCATTACTTCGTCCCACCATAATTCGCTATACATGGAGATTGCTCAATTGTCTGTCAGTTATTGCTCTGAAATGCTAAATCAATCCCTGGCAATTTATCAGTAAAACTAGGAACTAAAGTCTTCTTTTGGTAAGAGTAACTAAGGCTTATCAGCATTGGCTGTAATGATATTTTCCTGTTTCTTCATCTCAAATGCCGTCTTCTTTTAGGTTTCCTAGAGGTTATTTTTATACTGTTATATTTAGTGAAACTGAACTGGTTATTCTTGGCCGTTACATTGATTCTCAATCGATTCGGCTCGGCATTCCGCTTTTAAACCACGGCTTCTGCGGCTTGCGTCTTGATGACTCGCATATAAATAATATTACTAAAAATACTATTAATAAAACAGCATTGCAAATAAGGCAAAATGTATCCGAAAATTTGCAGGTCGGACATTCAGTCATTGCAAAAAAAAAGCAGGTCCAAAAGGGAATAGTTGGGAAAAAAACATTGTCTTATTAACTTGCAGCTAGTTAAGGCAGCACCGCGTCCGTGAGCTGGTATTTAGCATCGTATTTAAAGATACTCCCATGCTACCACTTGGTTGGTCGCAACAAATGAACGCACACCTCTGAACTTGACAATTGTGAATAGACTTATAAAACTAATAATATCATCATCCTCCTCGTAGTGCTATAACGTGCGTAGCCCTCGAAAATCTACCAATATATCAGTGAGGCACGCGGGGCTTTCCGTCGTAACGTGTCATGTCAACGACGACAAACGCCGATAGAGCGTTTACGCGGGCCGCATGGTTCCGGGGTAAAATGTTCTACTGCATCGCTGTGACATCTTGACGCGTCCGCCACGTGACAACTGAACGCTGAATCGATGATCAAAACGCGTGGTTCGTACATACATTCGTATCGTACCGTACCGTACCCGCGAGTGGTGGCGATGTCAGATAGTGACGTGGTGTTATGTCATCGCGACATACCTACACGCCGAGGAAAGAGCCATTTGGTTAACAATCAAGTAGTACCTAGTGACTAGCACTACGGTGTGGTGGCTTTTTAGTGTGAGCACCAAAGTCATTGTGCAAAGACCTTGACGTTCTCAAGGTCAACATGTGTCTGGCAATATGTTCCAGCATATTGGCCATAGCGGCGTATGCCGTGATAGCGGCGTTGTAACGTTGGAACGTTTGATGTTACTCATATGGCTGTAATAGCTAACGATCGGTGGCATGCGACAGCCGAAGCGTTTTGAAAAGACTATCCGAGTGTTAAATGGAGCGCAATCACTGTGGTTAGAACAGATGGATAGGACGTGTGCAGCAGTTGACGCGCTAAAACTTTCTAACGCCTCTTTTGAACTTGAATTTACAGACCGACTCACGATCGCAGAAAGTGCTCTTTAAGTTAATGCGGTTTCTAAATACATCCATTAGATCCAGCGCGCGGTTGGCTGTCATGACGGAGAATCACACGCTCTAATGCAATTCGCATTAGAAAGAAAGATGTTACACCTAGCTTAGAAAGTCGCATAAAGGCATATCCGGAGAGAATATATCTTCTCGGGCCTTCTAAAGCACTGCATTTTTTTTGTCGGTGTAACAACTTCTAAGTGAATTGTTTGCTAGACTATATTCTGTCTTCTACAGACGTGAAATCGTCGCGTATCTTCAATGCACCGAGACCCGTACATGTTGAGCTATCTAGGCTTTCCCCAGCAGTCCTTGTGTAAAGCCAGCCTGGCCGCTGACTTTTAATGATATGGTTTATCAGCTATTTTCAATGCGCATCGCTGAATGAAAATTTTATTAACAAGGGGCTCGACTACCAGCGACACCCCGTTAGATCAGAACCATGGCTAACGCAGCATCCCGTTGGACCATGTGGACCAAAAGAGTTTAGCTATGATTACGATGGGATTACCGCTACAGAATTACTTCATCATGCACTATATATACATATATGTATATATATATATATATATATATATATATATATATATATATATATATATATAACCATGGCAGGTTAACGCATTCGTAAAAATTTTATACACCGTTGCTAGATTGAACACTTTGGTGGTACCTATTTATGGCGTTTCTAGCCGGCTAACGACAAGACCTCCCAGAAAACCTCCGTTCGAAACATTGTAATGCACATCGAATATCGAACAACTGTTGTTAAACGCTGGCAAACTTCATGAGCTCTCACTCACAGATTCGACAACCACGGACTTGGCAGCGCCAATCCTCATCATGTTATCGGGTCTCCCCCTATTGTTTTCTGCCTAGAACGCGACTCCTCTTTTTGCACTGCCAATAAATCAAACCGACGCATTGTTTGAATGAATGCTAAAAATGCACGATATCCAAGTATCGCGACAATCCGTATAAATCAACTGCAATCGACTACTCCGAACACCGAAATTGACTCTCGCATCTGTGGACTTCAGCATATATTTAACACAGCTCTTTGACCTCTTTGACATACTCGAACATCGGGGGCACAGTCAATATTCTACAAGACGTAGGCCAAGACCCATCGCTACACGACACTATTATTACTGCTAATATTGAAACAACTCAATTTTAATCATCATTATAATTTATTTACTTAATTATGTGCATGATATATATATATATATATATATATATATATATATATATATATATATATATATATATATATATATATATATATATATATCATAATAAGAGAGACATGTTTCTGAGTAATAAAATAATATTGAGCTACCTGCTTAAGAGGAATGGTTCTTTGAGGTATTGAGATGGGAGACAGAACGCGGGTGGTAGCATAAATGACACACACAGCCGACGTCAGGATCTTGCAAGTCTCCTCTGTGGCAGAGTTTATGGTGGAACCCGTGGTTCACGAGATGCCGGTTGGATTTTTGTGGCGATCCGGAAAAGCTTTTGTAAATTGATTCAACTTTTTCATGATAGTTTCTCTGAACGGAAGAAGACCAGGGGTTTTTGGGAGGCTAAGTCTAGTAATTAGAGATTCTTTAAGCGGTTGTGTAGAGGTTATGAGGTAAACTAGCCGGTTTTCGCGTCCCGTGGTTACCCCCGATAGTTAGCTTGAAGAGCGCGGTAATAATAATATTATTATTACTTTATTTTATCTAGTTTCTAGCTACGATGAATTGAGATGCTCCCATGTAAGCCGCCACCGAAGCAACCTTCAGGCCAAAAAAGCGAAAAAAATCGTGAATTTAGCATGCTCCAAGAGTATTGGCTATATTGGGGCTTATTAGTTGTGGACATCAAAATTAGAAATGTTTCCTCATTTATTTGGCGTGTGTTCTCCGAAGCGTGTGCCCCTCGCCGAAAGCTTCTTAACCTCAGGCTTGCAAACGGTGTAACGAACTCGCCTGCAGCAGTACTAAGTGTCGACTTTAGTGAAGGTAAAGACAGCCAATATAAAATTGGAAAAGACGGCGGCCATTCTGATGGTAATGATTATGAACCACCTATCATCAACAGGGGGGGGGGGGGGAGGATGATGATGATGATCGTTGTAGTAACGACAGAAGCGGCAACATCTTGTGGCAAGGTCAAAGATACGAGATTATTGGCTCCAGTCATGGGCGTCTGTCTGTGTGTGGATGCGTGTCTGCACGTGGGTCCCTAGTAAGATATATATATATATATATATATATATATATATATATATATATATATATATATATTTATATATATATATATATATATATATATATATATATATTTATATATATATAATGATCATATTACAGAGCAGCAAATGGCGGCCATCGTGCTATCTGTATATATATATATATATATATAAGTTGGTTAGATAGCTGCTTATTGCGGCTGCGTTCAGAGAAACGGAACGTTCCCCAACTAGTGTGCATATTCTTGCATTTTCTGGCACGCACTATGCTGAGACCACTATGCTCCTCGATCACGTTCGTAACTGCCGTTTGATTTTACTTCGATACTTCGATGCTTGGCTAGTTGCGAGCTTTCCACTAGTTGGTCTTCCCCCCCCCCCGCCCCCCTCGCGCTCTCCCTCCCTCATCACCATCATCGCGTGCAGCGGGACTGCGGTATTGCAGTCATTATACGACAGACCCATCTTATGTAATGACCACTACCACCATTGGCTTCGTCTACCTACCTACCAACAATGTTACACCACAACTACCCTCGTCGATTACTTCTGGAGAACGCGAGCCGCCGCAACCACCACCATCATTATGCGGACCACTTCGGTCGGCGCCGCGAGGCGGCACAGTGTGACGACGAACATCATGAAGTTCGTTGTCATTTTGTTCTTTTCCTTCTCCTTAATCTCTGGTTCGTCCGACTAGAGACGGCCCGCTGGGGTGCCGGTTGAACCGTTTGACGCCACATTTGCACAGGTTGAGTTCTACCTCAACCTTTGTTGTAGTTGTTGCTGCTGTTGTTGTTAGCACCGCTGCCATTGCCGCTGCTGCCGCCGCAATTTGTCGTTGGTGGGGCGCGAACCGGCGTAACGTTACGCCGGCTCGAATTGTCAGCCAGAATCGAGTCACGCAATCTTGACACGAAGACGACAGCTTTTTCCCACCCCAACGAACGAAGGAAGCAAGCAAGCGAGCAAGGAAGGTAGGACGGAAAACTGGCGCTGCTGCTGCTTCTGCTGCTGCCTATCGACGCGTAGATGAAGTGACGCTGAAGTAGTTATAGAAGTGGTAATACAAGAATCATTGCAACTAATATTATTATTATTATTATTATTATTATTATTATTATTAGTTTCGGAAGAAGCTCTTCGAGGCCACAGCGGAGCCAAGATCGACCGCTTTCCTTCGACAGAGAGTGTCATTAGAATTACAGAGAGGCAACGCCAAGATGATGTTGAGTGGTCACCGACACTCAAGCAATAATAATAATAATATAAGCAATATTGTAGATATTATATAAGTAATATATTGATAATTGTGATACATGTACATATTGATAAAATAAACCCTTGTTAAAAAAAATATTATTATTATTATTATTATTATTATTATTATTATTATTATTATTATTTTATCATTGTTTATTGCTGATCATACAATTGTGAGGTCTGAACATGTATTAATATATAATTAAATATCTCGGTAGCAGTCTCTTCCTCTCAAAACATTGACCCGATTATACAGGCAGCGTTACCTCTGCATACCGCCAGCGAGAGCAACTGCCGCAGGAACTCGCTCTCTCGTCGGTCGCCTGTGTTCTCCTGTATCCGCGCGCCAAGTTCTTTAATGAATCTCCTTGTGCCTTTACTAGCGGGACCTAGTGTTTCCACAGCTATAGGCACGATTATTATTATTATTATTATTATTATTATTATTATTATTATTATTATTATTATTATTATTATTATTATTATTATTATTATTATTATTATTATTTATTACATGTTAAACAATGCTACAGTGAGGTCTGGACGTATTATTACCACAAGAATCATTGCAACTATTATTATTATGAACCGGCCGGCACCGTCATTCCAGTAAGATGTGTTTGTTATACGCGCGTCAGCCCGAGCGAGCGTCTAACCACAACGATAAGACGGGCCACCACCGCATCCGCTGATAACACCGTTTACCATGTCTCGCTCGGCGTGTGCATATATATATATATATATATATATATATAAATAAATATATATATGTTTATATATATATATATATATATATATGCATGTGTGTGTATATATACGTATAGCCTAGCCAATTCCAGATTTCATATCACCTCACTTAACAATCGCATTCCGCTATCGCTCGTGTTAAATAAAGGAATTTAAATGCCACCAATTGTGCATGATATTGATCGATATTGATACGTGATGAGTATTTCGGAATCTAGTTCAAAACAAGTCATAGGGTTGACACTCAGTTATTTAGATAAGTGATTCTGCACACAGACATGGTTATAGATGTTAAACACAAGTCCTTGCACATATGTATATATATATATGCGAGTCCCATGATAGTTTATTTAGTCCTGTACACAGCACAGCAGGATGAGTAGACAGAACGTGCTAAATTATCCTTATTGTTTTCCTAGCTTTAATAGCTGCGTGGCTGATAGCTGTTAGCGTGACGGCAGTTCTCAGTCGATTAATGCTGTTATACAGAAAATCGGCCTCACCAGACGAGCTTGGGAAAGTGCTCGTAGCTGCTGAGAAATGGGTAACCTCACAGCCGGAAAATTGGCCGCCCAAACGAGCGCGTCTTAGTCAATGATACTGTTTTTTTGTTCGCGTAATGCGGGAAGTATGAGCAGGACCTGACGATTGAACGGCTGATTTGTATGCCAATTAATACAGGTGGACCAGCTCCGCTTGCGGTCGTTCTGCTGCCGCAAGAGTATAGGCGCAAGAGTCAGCACTGTACAACCCGTGATACACCCGTATGAACGGCACGCAGAAGTATGCTAGAACTAACTGAAGACCTTCTGATTCACTGATTTATACTAAACACACGCATTCATTTCTTTCTCTGTGACGCACGTGTATTTTGTAAATTGTTATTTTTACATTACTAATATAATCGGTTTCAGGAGTCAATTATTTATATATATATATATATATAATTGACACAACAGATATCAATAAAATAAGCATTTGGTTTATTTGGCCCGTGACTCAAGTATAAACACATTATATATATATACTGGTTACCAACAAGATCATGAAATCGCGTCCTTTTGGCAGAAGCGCACAGGTTGAGTTTGACTCATGTGTGTCAAATTGCTGCCATTTTCATCCAGCGTGCCGGTACCGAACGTACCGCTACTGTCAATAAACAGTCAGAAAATAGTAATGTACTTTTAGTAAGGCACGTCTGACTACAAATACCTACGAATGGTTGGGATGGAAGAACATTACGCTTCTCCTATGTCATGCAACCCGAATCGACTCAAAATTGTCACCTTGGGCAGCGATGGACATTGCCTATGATGCCTCTTTGACGGTACGCCGGGGAAGACCTACAACATTTCTCTCAATCTCAAAAACTCAACCACAATATCGCGACACACGTTTAAACGGTAGTACTTTTGGTCAGGATTTCGCAGCGTTTGTGCCCTTTTGATAGCCAGGAAGGGTAGTCAGATGTTATGGAAAGTACCGAGTGCTAGGTGTAACTATGTATCATTGGAATTTGTCTTTCAGCCTGCGCATGTCACTTTAGTGAGTAACAGGCCATTTTGCATTTATAGCAAGCCTATACGTTGATAATCAACAAACGCGTTACACAACGGCGTATGTAACAGCCTTACTAGCGTAATAAAACAGGTTAAAAGACGTCTGGTGTAAATGCAGGTGTGCCTATTTGAAAGACGGTTTTGCGTGATCCCAATGAAAATGATTTGTCTCTCAACCAACCCGACAATCCACAAAAATTGGCTAGCAGAAAGGTGATAAATCTACGTGATTGGTAATCGTTGCTCAATTCACGGACATCTGCCATTCCAGTCATCAACAGGGGCTTACTCCTCCACTTTCGTGTATATATATATATATATATATGTATACGAGTATATATATATATATATATATATATATATATATGTATATATAGTGTGTATCCATGTAGGAAAGGGAGATGATGTCTCGGCATGAGCACTAGACTAAATTTAATTCCACAGAATATTTGGCTGCGATGAGCGCCTACAGCACGGATGGCTATGTTCCAGTCGGACGCTGCGGATAAACTAATGTGGTTAGCAGTAGCATCGGGATGCTCTTAGACGTGCAAAAAAGCGGGCCAGACAATTAAGCGGTTGTTTAGTCAAGTTTAGTTTAGTTAGTAATTTTAGCAAAAGCCACAGCAAGTTGGAACATCGCGGTTTAGTCAATGCAGACCTTTTACGTTATGTTTAAATTATATAATTCTATGCGTAAGCCTATATACACTACAAGGAGCGAAACAGTCACATCTTAAATTAATAAAACAAATGCATTCATGACTCTAACGTTAATGTGCTAGTAAGCATATTATATACGTAGGATTTGTGGATGAGCGCCTTTGGACGACCCGGAAGAAAACGTGTCTGTATAGAATGCGTTCTTGAAATGCAACTAGTTAAGCATATCGTGCTTATCTGACGAGGTAACACAAATGTCTTATTGAGCAGGCCGCCAAGTCGGGACTAAGCTTTGTCGTCATGTTTCCGACCTCCAGCTTAACAGGCAGAGGTAGTTCCAGTCTCGCAACGAGTTTCGTAGATTGTTAGCACATCGGTTGAAAATCAAGACATACAGACACGGTGGAGACTAGCATTGGCTTGAAGAAGGTACAAAACAGAAAACCGAAGCTTGAATAGCTGCTGAAGTTCATAGGACTTAAGTTACCAGCTCAAACGGTGTTTAAGAACACAAGTTCCAGACTTAGCCCAAGTGATCTGGACGTTCATCAGATGCCCGCGACATAAATATATATATATACATATATTTAAGTGATTGAGTCACTCTAGTTGGGCGCCAACTTCTTGTATCACGCAGTCGTAGGCCTTCAAACGAAATAATAGAAGCTTACTTAGAATTACAATTTCCTTATTCAGAAACGTGTATATATATGTATATATATATACATATATATATATATATATATATATATATATATATATATATATATATATATATATATATATATATATATATATATATATAGTATTCAGCTAGTTTCTAGCCGATGCTATAAAAAGCGCGTGTATTAAAGTCTACTGAATGATGCGGTATCGTGCGCGCGAAGACTTCTGCCAAAGAACGTCTACGATTAACTGAATGGGTGGACTGGTCCAGCAAAAATGGATATTTGCCATCAACTATTCTGCTGCCCAAACTATGCAGTATTCGCGAGCCCTGCACAAAATCGTTGGAATCCGTGAGTTGGGCTCATTGGTCCTCGTCTCAACTGAACTTCTACTGTTGCGAAAGGCTGCGATATCAGACTCGTTAGGTGGGTACTAAGTACAGGCATCACAGTGTCCCATCAAGGCAGTCGCCGAATTCACGTAGCCCCGAAAAGAGCAGATGTAATAGCAACGTGGAACCTCGCTTTTTCAGGCGAGCTGGGCGATAGACACTTTTCGAGTGGCCGGATTACCTTGGCAGAATTTTTGACAAATATGGGTTGACAATAATTCGTCAATTCGCGGATCAGCGTACAAGTTAATTTCCTCTAAAAAACATTTCTCTGAACGTTTGACGCTTGAAATCTCTCACATCTCGCTCCTACCATGCCCCCCCCCCCTAAAACAGCGATCAAGGACAATCTCTGGAGGACAAACGGTAGTCCCACATACACACAATCATATGTATACCTATATCGTTATAAACTAACACTACGTGTTTATGTTGAGCTCACTCCCTCCTCTCCACACACATGTATATAGTATATATATATACATATGCAATGTCAATGCGTTTTATAAAGTGGCTGCGGTTATGACTAACTCGTACTGACCAGCCGCTTGGGCGAGTGGAAGTCGTATTGCCATTGAACGTTTTGGCCAATACCTAAAATTCAACTGTTACAAATACTAGTACTATACTGCACACAGCCATTCCATTGAGTACAGTATCACATTCATACTTTGTGATGTATGATGTTATGCTTGTATAAAATGCGAAGTCCAAGCCAGCAGGCGAGCGACCTAAAGAGCACTCAAGAAGGCACTAAGACGACCGAACAGCCCCGATCTCGTTTGAGGTGTGAATTGATTGATACCCATTTATAAGATACATTTTGGTCGCACTGCTGTAAATAGCAGCTTGTCTTTTTTTTCGACCCTGAAAGCCCATTTGCTTTTGGTGACACACTGTGGCAACACCACGAGAAGAAGGGCTCGTGGTTCATTTGGTTCGGCACAACAGAACTATCTATCTGGCTGAGTATGTGCGAACATACTTGAGCGAACTTTTAGCCCTTTTATCACGCCGTTTGCACTTCGGCGGTCGACGTGAAATTTTCTCCCACCGCTGCCTACTGTGCTCGGCCAGTTCTGTGGCAGCCCAAGTTTAGGCAAACTGCCCGTTCAGCCAAATCAAATATGTTCAAGCCGTGCGTGTGCCTGCGGAGAATCGAGCAAGTACCTAGATACACGTGCGAGTATGTACTAGGCCGTGTCAACTGCAACGTCTGATGCCACCTAACCGCAGTACATGTCAACAGAGATGTGCCTATGGAGTCGTGTCCGTGTGTTCCGGAACTGTCCGAGCATTTTGTGGCCGAAATATCAGGTGTGCTGTAAACGTTGATTTTTTGTTATGTACGCAGATAGTGTACATTTGTGTGTATCTACGAATTCCGAATGCCTACAAATACATAATTTGTTATATATATATATACTTCCGAATTTGGCGTATTTGCGTTTCCACTCACTGTCGGCAGCATGTTAGTTTATTTATCTATATATATAATATATATATATATATATATATATATATATATATATATATATATATATATATATATACAACAAATACATTTAATTATATATACATGCCATATAACATACACAATTGCGTATATGTGAGTAATGCAATTACCACTCATAATACCACATTTTATTTTATGTATGTTTCTGACATATCTTCACTAAATATAAGATTGCGAGAGCCCTATACAATCGACAAACCAATGATACCTGTATGTTTGTAGGAAAATTATGCATATGTTGAATTGCATTTTACGTTAGCTTAAAGCAAAACAAATGTTGCATTAAGATAGTTCTCAAGAAATGATTTTTTGCAATACCTAGATTTTGGCATTCACGCTCGAATACCCATTAAAGAAAAAAAATCCTTTCCCTAGCTCCAGTAGAAAAATAGTTCTGAGGCCGAGTTGTACTACTCCAAAAAGTTTGTTGGACGAATTCTGGGAGACCCTATATATATATATATATATATATATATATATATACATATATATATATATACATAGTTCCTTTTTTTTATTAAGAAAGTAAGTGGAGCGACAATTGTCTCCTGGGAACATGTGCACGGGAAATATTACTCCATCTCGTTAAGAATGAGGTGAGACCACTTCAACAGCGTGCCCCGGACAGATGCCGCATTCCCGCATTGGACGTCGAGATCGAGGCGCTGTCTCAGATAAGCTGCAGATCTCTTATCTCCGGTTGCGAGGTTCAGCTGCTCACCGATCTCGTGGAAAAGCTTGCGAGTGAAGTCGTCTGGGCCGCCCAAGGTCTCGAACGCTAGTGGTTGGAACTCATGTGCATAGTATATTGATGCGTATTTCGCGAACTTCCTTGTCTCGGCTAGATTACCAGCGTAACCTGCTGAGGCCGCCCCGCCACCGACCAATGAAGGTGCTAATGAGTCGGTAACTGTGGCGTCCCGCCCCGGCTGAAGGGGGTTAAAGTCATCTTGTCCGGGCGTTTGCCACCGTCGGCGGAAAGACCCTGGGGCCCTAGAATACAGGGAAATTCGATAGATTGGAGCGCTCGGCTAAAATCGTCATTAATACTGGCATGTCTGGCACGCTGTCCAGCACTCATGACGCACGAAAAACCCATGATGGGCTAGCTTGTCAACAGGTTGACCACACTTGCATTGGTGAGGGGACACAATCGATCACAGCCCAGACGAATTCCTGCTCCGATTCGGGTCGCTTTGTCGTCCAAAAGGGTGTCCAGTGGGGCGCTTGGAAGCGCATGCAACCAGGCCCCGAATCCCTTAGCGGCGACCGCCCGAAGATGAGACTTTGTGGGGTCGTCAATGGCGTTCGCGAGTAAGCCGCCGTAATACACTTTGTCGTGCAACAACGCGCTCCAGTCGTGTTGGATCCGAGGGTTATCCGGGGCACCACTGCAAATTGTCTTTAACTCCTCTTGAAGGCGTCTTGTGAGGTCCTTGTACTGAACAGCGCCGGCCTCGTCTAGGAGTGCGATGGCCTTGTTCTCAGATCGAAGAAGGGAGGATACTATAGCTGGCCCAGCCGAGATAAGTAGATCCGGGATCTCCAGGCCTCCCTTGGAAATTAGTAGTTGCGCCTCTTTTCAAGCGGAGGTGCCAGCGAAAGATTAACGAAGGACTCGAGGGTGTTCAACGTTAGCTCATTAAATAGACGAAGGTCGTCCAATCGCCCTGTAAGATTAGCTCCTCGAAGAAGGTGGTTCACCTTATTGGCTGGGAGCGACAAGTGAAGTGAAAAGAGAGCGCGGTAAGCGCCGAGCGGGGTGAAGTTATTAGCGACGTCCTTTAACACGTTTTGCCATTTTTGAGAGTGCGTGCGAGCCCTTGCGGTCGGAGGGGGACTTCCAGAAGCTCCAGGTCGTAGTCGAGGGAAATCTTACAACCCGGCAATAAAGCTTGGACGGGACGGAGGTCGGGCGCCTGCGCACTATCACCCGTAACGTAAATCTCGCACTTCTCGGGATTCAGCTCCAAACAAGATATTTAGCCAAATTCGAGCATGCGCCGGACATCTTTGGCAACTATGTCTGCGTTTCCCCCCAGCACACCATCATCAAGGTACCAGATGTTTAGTGAGCTGTTGAGTGAGTCAAATAGTTCTTTAATGCTCAGGCAAAACAATGGAGGACCCAGAGGATAACCCTGTTGCAGTCCCGTGGCCGAAGGTATGAGATCATCCGAGAGAACCACGTGAGAAGAGTAACAGTACCCTTGGTGGACAAGGTGTGCCAGCTGGGGGCAGTGCGCCCCGACCGCCTTCAACAGGTGATCCCGTCTTACAGAGTTGACGGCATTCCTAAAATCCAGCTTTATGAGAACCCCAGGTAGTAAGCGTGAATCGATAAAAGCTCGGGCGGCATGCACGGCGGCCTCGCCCCGGTTTGTGCAGCAAAGCCAAGCTGGTGGGGACCAATCGCTCACTGACCCGTCTTTCTTCTGTAAGGCAATAATTTAGGTCGCAGTTGAGGTGGAGGGACGCCCTACAGAAGCAAGTCTACGATTTTGGCCAATGCAGCCGCCAACCGACCGGCCGTGTCCCCCAATGTCGGAGATAGTAGGTCTATTAGCAGTGGTGGTCGTATAGAGTCAAAACTTCCGGCGGAACTTCGGGCAAAACTTTTGACCGCGGTAATAGCTTCTTCCCCCGACGTGGCGCATGGAAGCAGAAGCCCGGCAAGGGCTGGCCAGTCTTGGTCTGGCGGGGCCTTATTGCAAAGGGCTGCCAGGTGATCCGGGGTGCCGGGAGCTAGGAAGTCCGACGATCCGATCAACCTTGCTGCCCCTGAAACGTCACCCTCAGTCAGCTTGAGAATAGTCTGGCGGACAGGCTCATGCTTAAAAGTGCGGTCTTTCTTAGTGACCGGGGCTACGACCTCGGCTAGACGCAATCCATTGGAGAATTAACGCAAATTATGACGAATAATGACGGAGAGTGATTAAGCATCGTTGCGGGAGAGAGGAAGACGAAGAGCCAC
The DNA here is from genome assembly GCA_003439945.1 of Dermanyssus gallinae. Taxonomy (NCBI): domain Eukaryota; kingdom Metazoa; phylum Arthropoda; class Arachnida; order Mesostigmata; family Dermanyssidae; genus Dermanyssus; species Dermanyssus gallinae. The sequence goes on from QVRM01006966.1 coordinate 35,366, forward strand.
TGGTACGAACGAGAAAAGCGCATACCACGCGTGTTAGCTAATATCGGCTATGACTCCCGAGAGAACATTTGCCAATGCCTCCGCTACCTGTTTCCTTACGAGTTTCGGAACAATTCTTAACAGTCTTAACCTCTTTGCTACACCCTGGATATATTCGATGATTCGGGCAGTCTGTTGTGTGTTGTTATCGATCGGTGAGAGGGAAGTTGCGAATGAACTAAGAGAGGCTCATATATATATATATATATATATATAACGTAATTATTTTTCTAACTTTTAGGTCGAGAAAGGCGACCTGCCCGGCTACGTCAACCGGTCATTCTCAAATGACGATGGCACCGTTAACGCGATTCCACAACTCAATGGATCTCACCTAAACGGGAATTCGTACCACGTTCACAATGGAAAGGTATTTGACTAATATATAACAGTTACAGCAGCGGTAACTCTAAAAGAAATTGTGGTATATATAGATATAGTGATGTCAATCGTTTCGCTGAATATAAAAGACAGTATGCATTAGTAGCTAAAAAATACTTACAGAGGAACACCATATATTTGATAGGTCGTAGGTTTGGTATTGGCCGTGCTGCCACAAGAACCGCTAGGGAAACCCTAGATATCTCAACATGTCCGGCCATCGATGCACTAAAGATATACTGCGTGGCGATTCCAAGTCCGTAGGATAATTAAAAACGTAACAAACTTCCTTAAAAATGTTTTAAATTAGAGGTCAATGGGGTAGGCTCAACTGTCTCATAACAAAAAGGAATACAAAATATTGTGTTATAGATGAAGGGTAGATGATTGTATCCGACTGTGTGTGGTGGTGATGGTGTCATTCACCGAACGGGCGTCATAATCACCCTGTCGCCGTTTTTGTTTACTGTTATTGATCTTCGCGTCTCAAATACACACGCGAATTTATTAAAGTCACTATTAACGTTATTTCCGTGTCGATACCGGGATCCGAAGCAGCAAACCGCAACGAGTCTTCATGCAGCTGTTGAGTCGACGACTGGAACAGGACTTGACGATGATGACGGCGAAGTACCATCGCGAGGCCAATGGGGTAGCAAGGCGGAGTTCATTCTGTCGTGCATTGGACTTTCCGTCGGAATAGGCAACATCTGGCGATTTCCCTTCCTTGCATACCAAAATGGAGGAGGTAGGTCGTGTTTTTCATCCCGATGTTTCTTGATACTGCATATATACAGTGTGTCTAAGAAGTCTTAGGACTGGCATGACAACTTGTACTGTTATTCCATTCAAAATGCATGTGGTTTCTGTATGGTTTGGTAAAAATGTTCTTTCTGTAATAATTTTTAACATGCGCATTATGTTCTGCTGCAAGCCGCGACGTTTCTATTTGAATTTTTGCTTTGGAAGCAAACATGTATGCAGGCTGTAAATCAGGCTAATAAGATTGTGGTCCAAGTAGTCAGAATTTCTCCCTAAAAGCTGCTTAGCATGGTAAATTGCAATTACAGAACATGTTCTTCATTCGAATCAGTAACAAGGAAATTTTATTCAAATATATTATGAATGCCACACGGCAAAACGCTGTCAGCCTCACGTAAACAAAATGCATCGCGTCGCAACCTAGTTATAACTGTTGCCGTCTTTGGTCTGTAGATGGAGCATAACAATCGCGCAGAAAGCCTTTGTTCTCCCTGTACAAAAAACTCCCCGGATCGTTTGCTGCCCATTCCGAGCTTAAGTAACTTAGATGGAAGCCTGATGGTACCAAGTTAATGGACCGGGACTTCTGAGCGTTTGGAATGATGAAAAAAGCAAAGTTCCAAAAGATTTCTCAAACTTGAATATTTGCACCGTTTGCTTCGCTGTCCTTCACTGACTGCGTAGCCGGTCTAAGACGCGCCATGACCGACCATAGGGAAGGCTAAGGGGCCACTCACAGTGGCTAGACCAGCGTTCCTTTTTTTCTAATATTCGATAAGGGCATAAACATCATCTCATGGTATTGGGGGACGTCATCCCGATAGGCAGGGAATCTCCAAGAGCGCGAAAATCAGGATAGTCTCATACATACCATACTACGGCAATCTTATATGAATATATATATATATATATATATATATATATTAGACGTCTTTATATGAAAAGGTACGAAACGACACTGTAGGTATAAGTGAGGTATATATATATATATATGTGTGTGTGTGATGAATTAATAATGTATCTGTGCCTGCTTTTAGGTGCATTTCTGTTGCCGTACGTGATTTTAATGGTGCTGATTGGTAAGCCGTTATACTATCTCGAAGTGGCGATCGGACAGTTTACCTCATCTGGTGTCCTCACCCTCTGGAAATGCGCGCCAGCATTTAAAGGTTTGAATACACACGAGGCACGTAATACAAGTTGACCGAAATGTACGAATCGCGCATGAAATAAAAGAGACTTATTCATTATATAATGTTAGGGTTACAGGAAGACGTGACTAATTAACTTCACTAGAGCTTGTGAGAAGCGCTACCAACCGAGCTTCTCCCCAAGGCTCTTTTTCCTCTGCCGCCAGTTCGATTCGATTGCTAATCTTAAGCGACCATGCCTCAGGGCCGGGTTTCCCGAGTTTCTCGAATACTAGCGGCACAAAAATAAACTCGTTACCGAGCTGGGCATATTTCTTGGTCATTAGACGTCCAATCTTGCGTGCCGCGGAGCCAGCGGCAGATGAACTGGCGTCCAGATTTAAGGAGGCGAGCGTGTCAGTAATCTTCGCATCCCAAACAAGCGCCTTTCGCCTTTCCCCTTTCAAAGGGGATACGGGTGAATCAAATTGTAGCATTGTACAAGCATACAATTGTAGCACCCGTGATAAAAACGACATTAACATTTCCAACAGTAATTAAGAAAACGTTAAAATTAACATTAAGCACCATTTTTGCACACGTAAGTTCACTTCAAATGCCAAAACCTAACTTATGCTATGCTTATTGCCTCGTAAAAATTGGGAATTCGTACCACGGTCCCGACATATCATCATTCGCATATGATTTGATTTCACTATTTTTTATCAGCAGGATAAATGAAAACTTATGTGTGTAATTTACTTATTTTTTAAAATAAGGAATATATATATATATAACAATAATAAAAAAGCGCCCGTCCTGATTTGACTATAAGGTGTGGGAATTGCTCAACTGGTCACGTCAATGCTCGTGGCGATCTACTACAACGTGGTTCTGTGCTACACGGTTTTCTACATGGCGCAGAGTTTCCGGGGAGAGCTACCTTGGGCCTCATGTTCCTCGTGGTGGGGCGCCGACTCGCAATGTTACGTTCGCCAGGACGGTGTGGTGAGTAGCTGGGCCGTCGTGTATTGTCAATTGGCATTTTTCTGGCTAGACAGAGAGGCGGGCTGACTCGCTGACACTTAAGGGTTGCCCAACACACACAACTACATTACATGTGTGTACAATATGATACTCAACGCTTATACGCCTATATATATATATATATATATATATATATATATATATATATATATAGAGGCGCACACGGGTCGACACAGGATGCACCACAAGGCCAAGGTGGGGTGGGCTGCCCTTTTTCTACGAACGCCACTCACACTATCTGGGACACCTACCTTCTTAGATCATAGACGAGTCGTTGGCTATAAACAACCGTGTGTTCATGCTCTTTTTCCCGTTCTTCCTCGTGGGTCGTTTAAGTCTAATGCATAACCGTGAAATTTCGTTAAACCTTGCATTACTTACCCTTACTTTACTACTACTACTAGTACTTTTATTGAAACGACTAACTAATCAGTTTTTTTGCAACTAATACTAAATTGTTTTCTCTTAACTATCGTACTTTTCCGACCGTATGGTGGCGCACAGTCGGCCTCAATAGGCGGACGCATTTGCCCCCCAAAGCTTTATAGCAGTGCTTGTTTTATAGTAAGGCAGTTTAGACAAAATTGCGCGTACATTTGTTCACTCCAAAGTGCTAACATAACAAGGCTACAAGATAAATGAACAAAGTATTTAGTTAACTAAACAAATTTAGACAATTACATAATGTCACTGATATGCGCCACCGGAGCTTTGTGCATCAAAGTTTGTGTGCAATAAAATTCACACTGGTGTGTTTTTACTGATTCGCTTTCTCGGTTGTCATGGCATCGTGACATGGTTACCATGATGGCGTTGTGTAGCCCCGATGCGATGCGGAGAAGAACCGCCTCGTGGAGCTGTTCGCAGACAAGCCGCCAGTCGCGACCGGCTTTACGATAACGTCATCGACGAATAGGACGGCCGTGGTCGATCTCGGCCTGTTCACCTCGGTCATGGGCAACTGCACCAATGCCACCGAGACCGCCAGCCAACAGTTTTGGACGTGCGTGGCTTATTCCTACATTACATAGCATTGATACCCACACAAGCAGCTGTGCAGATCTGTCAAAGACGTTAAGTTAATGTTGAGCTGTGCTGGAATAGGCCTGCACCGAAAATAGGCATCAAATGTGTAATCGAAGAAATGCGACGTAGTTCCTCTTTTTTCGTTCTTAAATGTTACCCCAATGTAAGAATACTATTGCCCTTTGACTGTCATGAGAATAGTAGTTGCTATACGATTTAATATCCATATTTTAGAGTGATTTTATCATAATTGCCTTCTTTCTAATGATCTTTTTCTTTATATATATATATATATATATATATATATATATATATATATATATATATATATATATATATTCTATACTTCTATATTTCTAATGATCTTTTTTTTATATATAACTATATATACCCAAACTACAGTTTTGTTCGTTCGGCGGGTGCTGATTGTAGGAAGTACGTACTCGGCCTAACGGAAGGCATCGAGAATATGGGTTCGATCCGATGGGAGCTGGCGGCTTGCCTTGCTGCCTGCTGGGTAATCGTCTTCCTGTGCCTGATTAAGGGCGTGAAATCGACCGGAAAGGTCGTATACTTCACGGCGACGTTCCCTTACGTGGTGCTTATCATTCTGCTCATTCGAGGAATCACCCTGCCCGGAGCGACAAAGGGCATCCTCTATTTCATTCTGCCAGACTGGAACAAAATCGCCGATCTCCAGGTAGACGTCCAATCGAAGCCAAAACACTTTTTTTTGGTTGGTCATAGCTCGTTTAAACAATGCCTGTAAGGGCATAGTAAGGGCGCAAAGTCGCCCGACCTGTATTTTGAATGATGGGTTCGTAAGGGAGCGAACCCAAAAGAGAAAAATTATATAGATTCAATAGAAATTAGATAGAGAACCGAATTAATCATATAAGAAATGGAAGAAGAAGACAGGTGGGAAAGGCAGCTAAGCTCTTTCTCTCGACGCGTCTAACATTTCCTCAGTATTTCTCTTTTACAGTAGACTCGTGTAAGTTTCAGCTTTAATCGATCATTTGTTTTTTTCTAGTAAATAGGAAAATGTATAAACAAAGCCAAATTAGGTATTGATTCATAGAGATACGCTTTATATATATATATATATATATATATATATATATATATATATATATATACTTGTTTTTCTGCTGAACACATTTCAGATTTGGCGAAAAGCAGCTGAGCAGCTGTTCTATTCGCTTGGTGTGGCACAGGGAGCCATTGTTATGTTCGGCAGCTACAATCACTTCCGCAACCCTGTTCACAAGTATGTATTCTCTTTTCCTTTCCATTACTTTTCTGCTAGACGTCAGTTCCTATTTTATGTTATTCCTACAGTGTTAACGATGTCGTACGTCACTTTCATTGATACACGAGTCACAAGGTAACAATATATGTGCATTTAATCGAGTAAGTAGATAATAAGTAAAATAGAAACAACACTCGCGACGTTTGAAAGCGCAGCTCTTTTTATGGGCTATTCTAGTTGCATTATCTCGTCCACTCGACATCAACCATGACAACACAAGAGATCACACACACACAGTTACAGAACTTCTCACCTTGTCTACAGCTTCACGTGACCAGTCTGGTTTCTTAATATAAACACTCGATTCAATCACATACTGGAACAAGCTCCTTCCCTCCAGATGTGCGCGCAACTTATTCTTTGACAACGTTTAAACAAAATGCCAAACAATAATCTTTAAGTGTGAATCTTCTCTGTGTAAATATAAATGGCTCATGAAAATAATATGACCTATCGATCTGTCTATCTACTAGAATTGCTAGCACAAGCATAACCCGTGTGATGCCGCCCGCATTTGGTGGGGCCTTGTCTGAGCGTGTCTGTAAACCCCTTAAGCATGACAGCAGACACCGGAAGATCTCCCATGGTTTGTTTGCACTAACCTCAACGTTTACACTGTGTTGCATTTATTGTCGGCGTTAGGGATGCCTTGTTCATTTCGTCGATGGACTTCATCACGTCCCTGATTGGCGGCATCGTCATCTTCTCGATTCTGGGTAACATGTCGCACGAGCTCGGCATCCCCATCGACGAGGTGGCATCCCAAGGACAGGGGCTCGCTTTTGTCGCCTATCCCGAAGCTCTGGCACGACTCGTCTGGCCGCAACTGTGGTCGTTTTTGTTCTTCTTCATGCTGTTCTTGCTAGGACTCGACTCCGAGGTTAGTGACTGAGCCTCATATATATATACTATATACATATATATATATATATATATATATATATATATATATATATATATATATATATATATATATATATATATATATATATATATATATATATATATATATATATATAGGGTCTTCCATAACTGTACTTAGTCTAAGGTTTGATAGAACTCGGCACAAAAATATTGGCGAAAACGTCTCCTGTTTAGGAGTGAGAATTAAACTTCTAAAAGAAACTATTCTGCTTTTGCTCCCACATAGCTGTGCAAAATCTACGTTTGCGGGAGGACCAGTTAACGCATAAAGATATCGCGGAATACCAATACCGCCATGTTCGACAGAAAATTCTGCATAATCTGAACGACATCCGACGCAAGCTAGCGAAAGGCGAATTGCGGGATTGAAGAAAAATATTAAACGTCGATATGTTGTTATGTCTTACGTTGAAGCTTTCACGTTAAGAACCGTAAAATTTTGCTATTACGACCAAGAAGGTACGCTTAAAAGACTATTCTCAGGCAATAGTAAAATTACTGCACATCATTTCCGTACCAAAGTAATGGTGCTGTGTTACGTAGTGGCCAAGTAACTAAGCTTTTTCGACAGGCATGCCTTCACTTTCGAGATGGCGACATCTACGTAACGCAGCACCCTCACTTTGGTACGAAAATAATGGGCATTAAATTTGCTATTGCCTGGGGATAGTCTTTTGGGCGTTCATATTTGATTGTAATGGCAAAATTTTACAGTTCTGCACGCAAAAGCTTCAACGTAAGACATATCAACATATCGACTTTTTATAGTTTTCCTTAATCCCGTTATTCGCCTTTCGCTTGCTTGCGTCGGGTACCATTCAGAATATGCAGACTTATTTTTGCTCACATCGGTTCCTTCATGCATTGGCTGTTTCTCCCGCAAACGTAGATTTGCACAACTATGTAGAAGAAAAAGGCAGAATACCTACTTTTCTAATATATATATATATATATATATATATATATATATATATATATATATAATTGATAGCACAAACCCCACTATTAGTTGTGCGAAAATCAAATTGACAGATCCCTTAAGTTCAACTTTATTTCATAGCTAATCCTTCATTTACGGATTTATTTCAAATTCAAGTTATATTAATTTTAGGCTTCCGATAGTCGGTAAAATAGAGATATATTTGTTCTCTCACTTATGGCACATTTGACGTGTCGCATCTGCATTCTACGCTACTCAGCAGTTATATATATATATATATATATATATATATATACTATCCGTCTAAATGTATAGGTGAATAGAATGAGTATATATATATATACATATATATATATATATATATATATATATATATATATATATATATATACATATTATTTTTGATTTAAAATAACAACTAACTGTTCTGGATATTTCGTGTCGTCATGAGCAGTTTGCGATGATCGAGACCCTGCTGACGTCGATCTACGACGAGAGGCCGGCGTTGCGTAAGCACAAGGCGCTACTTACGTTCGTCGTCTGCCTCGGCTGTTTCGTGCTCGGCATTCCGTGTGTGATGGAAGGCGGACAGTATGTGTTCAATCTGATGGACACGTACGGCGGCGGTCTTGCTATCGTCTACCTGGCGATCTTTGAGATCATCGGTATCGCCTGGTGTTACGGTACGTCCTGGGTGGAACCGATCAGTGCCATTGGGCATTAACATGCATCGATGAGAACCTTCATGAACAAAGGAATGCCATGAGCCGTGTTAGATATTAGCTGTATTGAGAGAGGTCACTTACTGTGGGCCCAGCTTGTCACGTTGCCAATAAGCTCTTTGAGGATCGTCGATAGCTTGTGTGAATATATATATATATATATATATATATATATACGGGAGAGGTCCATATCTTATCAGCTTTACAATTGCGCGGACCGTCTGGAACAGAATAATCATAATGGGAAGTAGACTGAGAACAAACAAGATATCATATCTGCGACTTTCGATTAATTTATTCCAGGTGTTAACAAAATTTGCGCTGACTTCGAGTTTATGCTTGGTAACAAGCAATCGATTTACTGGAGATCTTCGTGGCTTATCTTCTCGCCGTTAATACTCATGGTCAGTCAGTCAGCTTTATAAATATTTAACACTTTATTCCATAATTTCCTTAACATGCAGTTACATATGTCGCGAGCTTTTTTTTTATGAAGACGTCCTTCATTGTTTTATTACTAACCGAAAATAATATTTAATTATCATTATTGTTAACATACAAATATTTACAAACTACTAGAGCCTGAGATCTAAGAAATGTCTATGTTGAAAAGAGTTTTGTGGCTTACTCTACTTGTGTTATACCATAGGTAAAGCTTAGTTCTAGTCGCCACGTCTAGAAGCTTAAGTTTCTGCACAAGTCATTTAGAAAACGTACTACTGGCTTCCGTCTATGCGGCCAAATAAATTAGCAAGCAAAATAATTGACTAAAATCACCATATGGATATTGATTGTATGAGATAGATATTGTATCTATCACGGCGTCAATACATATGTACAAGCTCCAACATAACCGACACAAATTTTTGTTTGTGCAGTTTCTATTCATCTATGGAATCGCAACGCATACGCCAATTCTCTACGATGAAAAGATACCCTATCCCGCCTGGGCAGATGGCCTCGGATGGAGTCTCGCCCTTGTCTCGATGCTTCAAGTTCCTTTGTTTCTCCTTTACGCAATCTACAAATATCGACATGTAAGTGGACATGGACGTGTGTGCTTAAGTTAATAAAAATGTTGCCGTTTTGACTATATATATATATATATATATATATATATATATATATATATATATATATATATATATATATAAATATCCCTTGTCGTTTGAGTCAACAATGTTTACTTGCGAGGGTTTATGGCTTTTATTAGGTTGATATAAGGACCTCAAATTACCAAAAATTGGCGCTCACCTTTATGAACCTGTTTAACAATTACTTATATGTTTAACTGAGTGACACGTTTCAGCTTACACTGCCTTTCCCAGTGTCTGACACGCCATGCTAAACTTTCTTCATAACTTATATGCTTCTGTTTATATACAGGGCAGCAACCATACTATGTGACGCTGAAGAGGGGCAATTATCATTATTATTGCATGTTAAACAATATTACAATCGTGAAGTCCGAACATATTATCGCAACTTTTTTAAAGAATTACCTTACTTAATTAATAACTAATAAGATAGATGCCGCGTTTCCTCTGCAAACGGCCAAAGACAACGCTTGCCTTAAGAATAGACCCTCTCTTCGATTGCTTGTGGTCTCCTAAATTCGATTATTATTATTATTCAAGCAACTGAACTTTAGAACGCCAAAGGGGGTATGGATAAGTAGGTTAAAAGTACTGCTATTAGCTTATATAAGCGATAATACAGGAATGACTCACACCTTGTATATATATACACTCCGTTAGATCCTAAAGGACAAGCCTAACACACCCGTAACGTCATAATGGTTTGTTTATCGGCTGTATGAATCATTGCAGGACGTGTTGGAGGCATTTAGGCCAACCAAGGACTGGGGACCAGGCGATCCCAAGGAGCGAGAAGCCTACAGGGAAATGTTAAACAGCAATAGAACACCGTCACTTGAGTTTGTTTCAAGGCACTGAGTCTAACTATACAGGAATTCGTTTTAGCAAGCATAGCCTAAAGCAAAATTATATATATATATATATATATATATATATATATATATCTCATGGCACCGAATGTAACGACAGTGTCAGTTGATTTAAAGCGACCTCGACACCAAGACAATCATAATATTAGTTTTTTTCACTGGCGGTGGCTAGAATGTTATTTATATGTTTACTAGTTTGATAAGATCAATTTGTATTGATTCTGTTACTGTTTTTATTACTATTACAACCCTTACAAAAATTATGGGCTTGCTGAGCCCGTAAACACTCAACAGAGACGTAGTACAAGCTAGGCCCGTGTGGTGGCACAGGCAGTAGAGGCAAACAACCTCATGGCACTTAAAGACAGCCTTAAATCGCACCAACCGTGGCTGGCTCAATTTTAATTGATTTGATTAGAAAACCCTGCGGCGAATTAATGACGAACAGCTTCGTGCGTCGGGTGGTTGCATACTTAGCTTAAAGTACTCTAGAATACTTAAAAAGCAAAAAAGGAACAGGTTGTGTGCTGCTGTGGAGGTTACAAGAGTTTTTGGCATGTTGCGACAGCACGCGACATGCACTGTTTCTTAGTTGTTGCTAGTTTATTTAAATTAATCTCGTTTGACTTCAATGTTCGTGCTGTACAATGGGACAAACAGAGCCCTGCCGAACTTTAGGCACACTCAGAAAATAAAGGTTGTGCTTACATAATTGCAATTAAGTAAAACTACTTAATCAATAAAACACGAGTAGCATATCTAAATGTATTAAAATGCGTTATAGGGAACGCAAAATAGGCGTATACGTGCACCCTTGTACACATACCTGTATATAGTTAGATGGCTGTACCACAAATACCTAAGGACAAAATCGTCGCTGTGTGAAAATAGTCGATTGTAAGAGCTGGACTCGATTCCATTCCAAAGACGATATACATATACTCGTATAAAGATACAAGAACAGTTGTGAATTACCACGTTTCTGATTTTTGCAATGACTCTAAAGGTCTACACAAGATGTTGTTATTCTAAAAGTATGTTAACAAAGTACTACTGAAATACGTATTGAAGTTAATATGCAATGAAATTGTTATGCGCCAAGCAAAAGGTAGACAAATAAACAGTTATATATTAAACACGTGCATGCAGTCTTGCTTTTTTTTGTAGTAGAAAAAGCGTTTGCCAGCTAGTTTTTAAACTGCCCCAATTTATTGGTAGTTTCATACATAGTATTAGGTAGCATGACACTGCATATTACACTTAGCTCTAATAGCAAGCTGTAGTTGGATGATCTTTACACTGTTTTAACTGTTATCAACGTGTACAACGACAACTTCCAGCAGTCCGTTTTTTATGTTTACCAATTTTAGCCCAGATCCGCGAATCATACGAATAATTGCTTCGAGTGTCGGCGGTTGAAATAGCTTATTTTCAGATAGGTCTTCTTTTCAATATCATATAAGGAGCTTCCAGTTAATCAGATATACACACTTTCTCGTACGTAAAGTCGCCTAAATAGTTCCACCTTCATTCGCCATTTCTTCAATAAACTCGTAATTCTAAAGCGCTAAGGTTGAGCTAGGGACACGCTGGCAATGATGGCCCTGTGTGTTGTTGGCCACGAAGAATATATGATGGCTACTGACAGCAGTTGCCATATTTGCTGTGCTGGCATTCGTGTCCGTGACGACGTCCAAAGGCAATACTCGAATCAACATGATGAGTGGATGAGCGTAGATGCTTTACTCAATTAAATTCCATTAGGGACATGTGTCATGCCACGGGCACGCCGTGGATTGCGTTAACTTCTCTCGCTCTATAGCTGTGTAGAATTTTACCTTTTTCTCTATAGCTGTGTAGAATGTTACCTCATCGCTACATAAGTAGGCGTGCAAATCATATCGCTCTACGCAATTGAGTTAGTTCTTGTTGTCACTGTAGAATTCATACATATCCGTTGTTACTTAGTAGGTAGACTGGTGTATTAGCGTTGAACCCGCAGCGGCGTTGTGTTTCACCTTAGCAAGTGCAAGATGTTTGCTTACGTTCCACGCAGCTTTATCACTATCTGCACGTATACCAAGAAGGAATTGTCGCCCGATAAATGTATTTGGGTGGCGACATAGGCTTTTGCAATTGCATGGTTCTCGGGAATTTTTTGAGCTGTAAAGACACATCTAAAAATGTTTTGCCACTTTCTACAAGCGGCGTGCACAATACTACAACAAACACCTAACCAATAGATTTGTTTGGTTATTTTCTAGTATTAACTAGGTAAGTCACTACTATAAATACATGACTCTGAGTCGTCCTATAAAGATAACCTGCGGTTATGTCTATTCCACTTATTTTAGACGTCATGCTGTCTCGATTGGGCTTTGCTCTCGATGTCGTAACTCATGAGTCGTCTCCTGTAATCACTCTCTGAAGCAATCCAGGGTTTGCTGCCACCGCCATTAAGTTCAACTCAGGCATTCTTCAACGAGCGTTCAATTGCTGAACATTCAACATGTTTGGAACTTCGCCTCCAGCCTTCTGACGCACAACATATCGGCCAAGACTAATGCAACTAATCCATAATATCTCAAACCCCCCACTGTCTACCCAATTGAAATTTGACGACTATTGGGTACGATACCAGGAATTTGTTCAACGGGTTCTTCTTTTATTGACGTCAAAGACCTTCCCGAACGAGGATCATTTTCTGGCTCTTCACGTCCGTCGTGAAATCGACGGTGTCACGTATACGCGATGTCTCAGGACACTGTTTGATCACCATAAGCAGTTCGTAACATTTGCTTTAGAGTATATTTTTTTGAACAAGATCATTTATTTATTATATACACAAAGGTATGTTTCATACATTTACAAATATGATTTGGTTTTTAACACAACACCTGACTGTTGCTCAACTCCAATTTCGGCTAGTTAAAAATCGCCGAACCTTGTCTCGCGTATTTCATTGAATAAGAGTAAAACAATAAGCGCCATCACCAATTGGCGCGAATATTGGCCTGTGTGTACAGGCTGTAGCTGATGGCGCATCTACGTGAAACAAACAAGGAAGACCTTAGGGGTTTCGGTTCAGTTTGTAATTTTTAAAGAACTAGGACTTGCCGGTCCCTCCTTGCGTGTATATATATATACACATATATATTCGAGCCGAGTTAATGAGGATTTTTTAAACTGCTCGGCTACTCTTTCTTCTAGTAGTACGTTCCGTAGTAGAAGTTCTAGCCATATCTATCAAAATGGGGTAGTAGCACAAACCTTCGATCCTCCCCGTAGTGTAGTTAGCGAAGCTAGCTTCGACAGTGTTCAAGCGGCTGTGTTTTACGCTGATAGAGGTTGAGACGCGAGCAACGAAAATATTCGCTGGCCCTTAATCTGCAACTGCAGACACTACCTAGTGTCTGCAGCATTGTCAGCGCAAATAAATATATATATATATATATATATATATATATATATATATATATATATATATATTTATGTATATATATACATATATATATATATATTTGGGCTTCATATATATATAAATATATATATATATATATATATATAAAGAGGAAAAAGATGTTTTCACCATGAGAACGCGGAAAACTTGAATAACATGACGACCATGTCAACGCCTATGACCAACGAAGGCAGATACAAAGATGAGAAACAAGGTCAATGATGTAGGAGCTCATGCTGTAGTAGTTGTGTGGGTGCTAGACTACTAGACTCGTAGATGTGTTTAGCACTAGGGGCAGCGGGAGACAAATATGGAGAACGACAGCGAGAAAGGGAAATCAAGAATCAGGGAATCGGAGGGAGGACATGAAAAACAGCGTCAAACGGACGAAAATTAAGATGTTTGTTATGACAATGTTATCAGCGTTTTTGGCACTTCTGCTGCTGCGATAATAGACGCTGGTGCAGATTCTTACGGACTACGACTACAACGACAGTTCTGTGTCACTGGGGGAAGTTCTAACTTTCTTCTAAATGTTCACCCTACTTACATAAGACTCATAAGGATAAGTCATTCACGTATGTTAATACCATATAGACATGGTTTCTAATGCTGCGGTCGCATTACTTCATAAAAGTAGCACTGAATAGGCTTTCGCAAGAGAAATGTTTCTGCAAATTTGACGTTCGTTGTGACTTTCTGTTTAGTCTATGACACCAACTAGGCAACAAGCAGCTGGAGCGCGGGCTCGATCCAGCGCGTGAATCAAAAACACCGTGGTGCTAAATACCTGTTAAGATGTGTATATATACAATTGTATATTCGATTTGGATAAACGTTTTCCGTTTTTTTTTTATTTGGTACACAATAGCTTGAATTCTTAACATTTTATTCAGTCAAAGTAGTCTTCCTTGGCAGATGTACATCTCTCTTATCGACCAGGTAGCGAAAGAATTCCATTTTCTTAGAAATGGTCATCCTAGTGCTCAAAAAAGCAGGAAACGAATTTGTAAGCTTGGCCCTTGGGTGTAAGGACGCTCTTACGCTATAATCTGATACAAATAAGTTTTAAGGATGCATAACGCTACTAATCAAAGGAATAGCTAAACTAATCGAAAAATAGTCGTTGACTGTTTTGAATGATAGGAATTTAACATTCATGCGCAATTACTACAGCAAATCCGTCGAATATTACTTGGATATTGCAGCTGTTAGCGAAACTGTAACCCCTATCAGCAGCTTGATGACATTGAACCAGTAGCACTTATTTCGGACCACTGCAGATGATTTCGATATCTGAAGACCAACAAAGACAAATGGCGATACACACGAATAACCGACTGAGAAGAATATAGTAAGAAACTGTCTTCTAACGTCGTGACCAGTACCAACTTGGATAGGGTAGAAAAAAAACGGCAAATAGCAAGAGTCCCCCACAAATTACCCGTCCAAAAATGAAATTGGTTCGCCTTCTCGATTCAACTAGCAAGCCACGAAGAGGATTTAAGAAGCACAATTTGTATATAGTCTCAGCCAGACAAGTACTACAACACGAGGAACTTAGGGACGATAAACGACATCACACGACGTAAGTCTAGCGTGTAGCGCAGCCGAGCAAAGGACGTATTAATAGGTCCTGCTTTGTTGGTCTATTTGTTCACTCAAAAGACGCCGTAGGGTTCGTATAGTACTAAAACGATGGAATAGAATCTTCTTGAACATTCAACATGTCGACTGTTCCGCCTATCCTCTTCGCCGGTCGTTGGTAGGTTCAAACTGCGCATTAGCATGGCGTACGTTGTCTTCGGCAACGACGCCATTGTAGGTCAGGTACGTAAGTCTGATTATGATGCTGCGTGACCGGTCGGCAGTGGAGCACGTGCCCTATTGTCGTTAGAAGAAGATGGTAATAAGTTTATGCTAACCAAAATTAATGAAATATTAACGACGAAGGCTTTCCCGATAACGGAAATCTGGAGTTGGAATTCCTATTCTAAATTACATTTTTTCGGCTGACCCCTGCCAAGATTTAACGTATACGGAACTGCTTTTCGCGTTCCATGTGCAACGGTGGGGCTGGCCACAGGCGAATGCACAACGCCACCGGGCTCGACTGGAGTTCCCATTCTGAAGCCAAGCAACTGAGCCGTGCAGGCCAACGGGGGACATCACATCAAATCGTGTAGTTGTGAAATGCTCCCATTTGGTTTTTAAACGCATGCTTGTTCAAGGAATAATGTTTGTAATAGAGGCTAAATTGGCTCTCGCAGATGTCGGCATACAGATCTGACAACAAATATGGGCATGTCTGAATGGGGGCTATGTATTGGCTGCATTTTTCGATATCATGAGCGCGTACAATGGACTGACACACTCAGCTGCCCATGAAGCCCTGCAAAAGCTAGGCATCGACGGCAGTTGCCTTTTCTACAGAAGTTTCCAGTTCTCAGTGCCCTGGCCATCCATAATCTGCTCTGTGTATTTGTTCGACTAAATACGGCCGTCAAACCTCACATTAGCAGGTAAACTTAAATGCAACCAAACTATTATTACGTTGCATGTAACAATTCAGTTTTGGTGTCACTGCAACTCCGATGTCCCTAATGCTATTTAAAATATGGATAGAATCTCCATGTAGCATGTAGTCATAGGCTTCTTTTAATCAAAATACTGCACATTTCGACACTATTATAAGCACTTCGTAATCCACACATCATTTAGAAACCACCCAATCGTACACTGTAGTACTTGTGCATTGTTAGAGGTATTGGAAAGTCCGTATAGTTTCAGATCATCAACAACGTTATCGATATGGGGATAACGTTTTTAAGAAGTAAAATAAGTATGCAAAATAAAAGTTGGCTTGATCCCTGACGAATGCCAGAGGAGCACGCACCCGACTCACTAAAGCTATTGTTTACGCGAACGCATACCTCCCTACAAGTAAAATAACTTACAAACCAGAATGTTGAGCGAGTATCACCAATCAAATACCTAAGCTTTTGTACAACTTTTACATCATTCACTCCATCAAATGCCTTGAGAAATTAAAAATTATACAATCAAAATTAATTTCAAAGATAGTTGAGAAAAAAATGGACTAAGTCAATGATATACGTTTCCTTAGAGTAAACCTGAAAGACAGTTGCCGGTGGAAGATGTAAATTAATGAGCTAAATTCATTTACATATATTACTATTTTTTTACATCTATTACATTAATGTACATACAGGTCCCCAAAGAAATAAACATAATCAAGCTTCGCGCGGACTCTCCTGGAGAATATATCAATTATTTGCTTTGAAAACAGTTAAGGCGCTTTTCTCGTCAAAAATTGAGTACGTCCTGCCATTTGTGACCAACTTTTTTTTTTTTTTTTCTGGGAGGTTTCGGTAATGCATGATGCACATGCGCCACTAGCAGCCTGCGTGACTAGTGTGAGACTCGCAAACCCACTAAACCCGGATTCCTCCCCACCCCCCCAGGCTTGGTATTACTTTGGCATTACATCGAAACCGTGGGAGTGACCAACCTTACAAATAAAGAAACAACCGATCTAGGCGCAATGAAAATGAAATGAGCGACTGATGCAGGTTCCCAAAAAACATTGGTGGCTTGCAGAAAGGTTTAATCGGAGGAGCAGGAGTTGTCATACCGGAAACCGGAACGAGTATAGCTAACACATATTGACAACTGGCAACCACGACGGAAATTGTGGCAGTGCACGAAGCGCACTTCACGACAAAAATCCCAAGGACACGGTTATCCTCGGCGATTTCAAAGCTGCTCTGGAAATCATTACATCTGCAGACTTCTTGGATACAGATCGAGAATTTCATCCAACGCGTTCGGCTGCGCTGGGCCGTCCATTTCAAAGCACGACTTTGACTACAGTAGTTTCCAGCTCACGTCAACATATACAAGGGACAAGGCAGTGGACAAGATTGCCAGAGACGCACCATCGAAGAAGATGGATCGCGTAAGTCTGATGCTGCCTACCCCAAGTTATGTTAAAGCCAGGGTGTGAAAAGGCAGTTCAAAAATGGGATAGACTCGTGAATGAGTTTGCACAGGAGCGTCTTAATAGGGGTACGCTTTGCAGGGCCACGTGACTTAAGCAGGCCCTTTCGTAGATGTGCTGTTATGTGCTGAGATGTCCCAAGGGTCTAAGCGTAAGCGCGCTCAACGCAATTGGAGTAAAATTATCACCTATGTGCAATCAGTGTCGCAAATATGATATCGTTGTACATAATCCTACCTAAGCAGCAAGTACGAAATGGAGAGATCACAATGGATTTAGGTATCACTAAACTTGGTGACGACGGAAACTTGTCAACAAGCCAATAGCCAACAGCAGCACTGCCAATCTGGTGGAAATTGTCAGTTTGTAGTCTAGTGATGTTAGTTAACATGAGACAATTGATGTAATATCAACGAAACATTCAAAATGTACGTGCAAATCAAATGGTTGAAAATGTTTAAAGTGTAAAATGTATAACTGTACATTTGGAAGGCCTTAGCGAGAAAAGGGCCTCTTTAAGGTAAACATTATCTAATCCAAACTTCTTGAATCAGACTCGAAATTATTTAAATTTTAAATTAAGGCGTAGTGTGTGGCAAATGTTTCCTGTTAACGTTTTTGAGGGAAGCAGACGACGTAGTTGCTCACCACGCCTACTCTATGTAGGTAACGTCAAGTTTGTCCCGCTGCTCGCGAAGGGTTTGCTTCCTCTCGCTAAAGTTTTAGAAACAGGTCGTCTCATGGCCGGCTTTTGACGTCCTCTCCCTACAGATAAATCTCCACAAGGGTGAAACCCAGGCTCCGCGGCGAGCACTACGGCCTGTCCAAACAAACGGAAAGGTTCACCTTGTCACCCTTCGCTCACAACCCTTCGGGGGCTGCGATCTCACACCTGAAACTCTCTAGCGAGCCGCTTTTGGGGCTAACGGGGGCTTCGTCTGATACGTGAACGCACTTAGCTATCCAAGTTTTGATATCCCCGTCTACAGGGCGCAATCAACCCGTCCGACGACGAGCACTGACTGAGGCTTCCCAGTCCCGGTGCTCCAATTTATATCAGGCATCTTTGCGATCTGCGCAGTTGAACCGAGTACCGTTCCGGCTCCTGGTCATTTTACCTGTCCACAGACGAGAACGAAATGTCTGACGAAAGACGCTATTGCCGCCACGCCACAAGTGCCGTAGCACTATGTAAGCACAGTGCATATATATATATATAAATATATATATATATATATATATAGATATATATATATATATATATATATATATATATAGTCGACACGCCTATTATACACACAGCAAGTCACCATAGCCGCTGCAGGTGATACTTCAGGAAAAAAAAGGTCATTTAAGATACGTTTTGTTGGGATAATTTTCGGCGCAATATTTCTATCGCTCTCTGTGGTGAATAATGAGCATTAAATATTTTCCTCATCATCGTTGTATCCTGTTAGATTAAGGCGTGAGTCTGCCCGGTCTCGAAAGGAGTGTATTACGAATACACAAATTTGCTCACAGATACCTGTCCAGATGTGTACCCGAGATATTTGCATACAATGTTGACGCATTTGCTGAAACGAGAATATATATATACATATATATTACGAGTGTATATCTTGATACACATAAATAAATAATAAGTATGTATATATATATATATATATATATATATATATATATATATGTGTGTGTTTACATATTTGCTCACAGATACCTGTTTAGATACATAGCCGAGATCCCTGCATGCATTATTGACGCATTTGCCAAAGGAGAATATATATATATATATATATATACAGACATGGCCAGGCAAATAAGAGGAATGAATAGATCATTGTTCTACAGCTACCGGACCAACTGCCTGCGTGTACCTTCTTGTCTGGTGAGGTGGCCAATTATGTTGTTGCCACAGTTGTAGCTATTGTTGCTCTTGTTATTGCAAACAAAGTTGATGTTTTGTTTTTGTTATTGCTGCTGACGCTATCGTCTACGTAAATGCGTGCCAGTAGTACTCGGTATAACTATGACGGCCTCAAATCAGGGAGCCTGATTCGAACAACGTAGTAAAACTCGCCTCGGTACCTTTGCTCCGCAATCTATCGCTGTTTCCTGGATTGTCGTCGTTGTTGTCGTCGTTGTCGTTGCTGTTGTCGTTGCTGTTGTTGTTGCTGTTGTTGTTGCTGTTGTTGTCGTCGTTGTCGCTGTCGCAGCCTTGATAAAGACGACCAGCCGGTCTGATAGAGACCGTCACTTACATACCTATCAGATCCTTTCTCCACTATGTCCGTATGCCAATACTATTAGACTCCAATTACGAAGCGTCATTAAATGCCGGCTTGCACTGTTCCCCTCTCGTCACGACTGGTCCCGGTGCCGCGATTAAGCCATTTGCGCGCCCGCTGGTCTTAGATCCTTAGATTTAGGAGGCAGCTGTTTCTCAGCCGTTCCAGTTCCAGCGGCTGCAGGAGGCCGTCGTCTATACTAACATTACTATCGCGGTTGTTACTGCTAGCTACACACGGTCATTACCCATTAGTACTTTGACTAATGGTACTGTTTGGTCAAACTGTCGATTGTATACTTTACGTCGTTGGCACAACGATGCCTTGTAAGGGGTGACGGAGAAGTAGGCTTCGATTCCGGAAAGCGAGCCTAGAAGTAACGAAAATCGAGAATGGTTGATAAACCATGCGGCTGAGAGCAAGCGGGCACTCTGGAACAAGAGTGACTGTTGGGGAAACCCTAGATACCTCAATATGTCCGGCCCTCGGTGCCTCTATAAGCATATGCCTGCTTGCGATTCCAAGTCCGTAGGGGACAGAAAATAGTCTAGAATTAAGAACCACCTTTCTAAAAAAAACTGTTCTTAATTCTAGGCTCCCGTTCCGATATCGAACCCTACTTTGCCGTCTCCCATCACAACCATCTTAAACGAGGTATGGTATAGAGCACGGATCACCATATCAATCATGGCAATTATCTAACCCTATTATTATTATTATTACTAATTGTATTTTTATGCATCCAGTATTAAGGTAGAAACAACGATTCTTATTGATTAAACCTATATAAACTCTGTTAACTTTTAGAAAACGTCTTTGTAAAAGTGTTAATTATTGCATCTGCACGCAGATGTCCATGTTTATTTGAGCTGTCACCATTAAGTAATCGATTATAATCCATTGGACGGCAAATGTAAAATTGTAGATTTATGTTTCATTATTATACATACAGTTCGTACATGATGTCAAACAAAGTCAGTAACAAAAAAGCAGAAAGAGCTATTGTGTCTTTGTCTACCTGATCTATGTATATAATACCCTAATACCTTATATTACTATTATTTGTATTGTTATTAATATTACCGAAGCTATTTGAATTAAAAAAGGCACGCGCATTTCAGAGTATTCTTATTTTATCGTTGCCATATATTAATCATTCGTATTTTTGTATGAGAATTATTCTCCCACTGCGCCCTGTTCAACTGGATGACAATTCAGCTAGGAAATTGCCTCACTGTACCCTATTTACCTGGATAACAATTCAGCTAGTAAATTGTCTCACTGCGCTTTATTTAACTGGATAACATTTTAGATAGGAAATAAGTGGCATACATTTTAGTTTTCGGTTGTTGGGCACTCAAGGGTTGTCCTATCAGGTTTGCTACGGCTCTTAAATGCTGGTGAATCAGCAGCCGAATTCTGGTTGACGGAATATCATCTCCACAATCGGTGATCTTATCCGGGTAGGAGGAATTGGCATTTGACTAAGCTTTGGCGCTTGTATAGTCAATCTGTACTTCCCAACCGATACAACAAAGAGAACAGCAGTTAGTAGCATACAGCTGTAGTTACATCTATGCGACAAGGGCGGCACAACACAACAAGTAAGATCAGACAAAAAGGAAACGATCAAACAATTTTGTTGGTGTCGTGGTAACGATAATATTGCGTTCGGCTGCTCTATTGATTCTGCCAGAAAACGTGTGGGTCGGCGGTGAATCTCTATCGTCTGAGGTCATTGTCCTGAAGTTGGAGGCCAACGCGTAGGCATATCGTTGCTACCATGGTCTTTTATTTGCGGAAGTCTCTTGCGGGCCGTATTTGATTGCGGGCTGCCTGCCAATCTTCTGTGCTCCATATGGTCCACTTACTTCCTCATCATTAGTCTTTACTAAAGAACTGTTTTTTGTTGTTGTTTTTCTTGTTTGCTGTCCCGTTACATCCGATAGTCGAACCGCCAAAACAGATTGGAGTAGTTTTTGCTTATTTTGTGAATTTTAAACGTTTGACTTTGTCTCATTTACCTACCTTGCTGCCAGTGTGCATAATTGTATGATTTGCTTCAAACGGGCGCCTGCTTCCCCCGAAGAACATTTTCTCCGACAGTTTCGAGAAGATGGTTGCTTCTAGATGTGGAGCAATCCACCTCCGCATCTAAACACAGCACGCAAGTTTTGCTTGCTCTGTTCCTGCGAGAGCCGCGTATTTGCTGCTCCAAAATAACGAGCCACAATCTCCAAGGTGCGGCACAATGCTTTTACGTGACTCAACGACCCAGTCTCCTAAATTTCCTTGACTGCCAGACGCAAATGTACGTACAAAATGGCAGCCTGTTTCTTGCCCATTGCCCGTTGACAAGCAGCCGATCCGACTACTAACTTTCTGGCACGTAACGCGTCTCCAAACTACGCTCTGGTTTAGAATGTTTCTAAATCTCAGGGCCGCAACGTGGACAACCTATTCGAGCGTGAGCGGTTTTTGCTGTGTTGATTTCTTTGTAAAATGTGTAACGTACAATATGGCGGTAATGGTCAACAATAATATCACTGATTAGGTACTTTGTATTAAAATCGAGTGTTAAAAAAGTAGATGACCGACATGATTTTTGTTGACTGAGCCACATTACCGTAATAAACTCAAAACATATTAAATGTACTATTGCCTTGAATATATCAAATGAAGATGAAGTAAACGTAGCCCACAATTAATTCTCACTCATGCCATTCAAAAAAAAAAAAAATATTTTGCAGCACGTGCGCGTTTATGCGAATGTCTACAATAATATACATAAAGCATGGTGGCAATTTGAATAACTGCGCAGCTCCTTTTTTCCGTTAAAATGCATATGGTATATATCCTGCCCTCTTTTAATTACGGTTTTTTGAACACGCTGCTCTGTAATTTCCGCGTACCGATCGCGTCACAGAGCGGTGTGTGTAGTACACCTAAACGGAATCTCTCGTCTTTTTACGACCCGACCACTACAGCATTTGTGACTGAAAGTAAGACCATAGTGGTAAAGTTAGCCAGAAGCCAAATGCTAGAAAGTATATATATATATATAAGTGATGAAAAAACACAACAGACTATTCGAAAGAAGTCACGGATACACATCTTCTAGCAAATGCATATAACCTGATATTATACACTATACATGGCGATGTCATATTTGCTAACAGGCTTTGTGAGGCCACTCATAAGAAGCCCTTTGTTGGTTCCGGTAGGTCTTCGTAGTTCATGTGTTTGACAACTTAATGGCAACCTCTTAAGCACACCGCGAGACTACGAATTATCAAGATGGGTCGGATCATAATAGAATAGTCTTACGTAACACTTACGAATGCACATATGTATAAAAGATGGCAACCGATTATTTATCAGACGGCGGTCACCCGTCGGCTGGATAACCGGTTGTTGTAAACAAATACGACGAACTAGATTATCATTGTCACGTTGGTTGTTTTTTGTTGTTTTTGCTGTTGTCGTTGTTGTTGTCGCTGTTGTTGTACGGAAGTAGGGTCATCTTGTTACCCCACCGACAAACACGGTGAGCAATTACAAAGTGCGCAAAACATAACATGAGCTAAGGTTTTTCTGGAGAATAAATATATTTATATATATGGGTCATTTAAAAAGCAAGGTGAAATATAAACAAAAAACGTATACAATTATCGTTTTATTTCATCGAAGATTTTGTGGAGCCTGTGCGCACTTAGTCCAGCAGTGGTTCATTTTTTTGATTCCTTTGATGATGTAGAAAGTGCCGAGAAAAATCATCACCATATATATATAGTCCTCCAGAATTCGTCCAACGAACTTTGGGATCTAGTACAACTCCGCAAAAAGTTAATTTTTTTCTAATGGAACAAAGACGCGGAAATGTTTTCTAAAAAATAGTAATTGGGCGTGAAAACCAAAACATATAAATGGCAAATAATTTGAGAATAATCTTCAGTACAACATTTGTTCTGCTTTGAGCCAGCGTAGAATGCAATTCAACTAATTCAAATAGCGTAGAATGCAAAATTTGCCTCCAAGCACGCCGGTAATCACTTTCGCTTACCAAATGTTTTGCGAAATTGCCTGCTACTAGCGCGGTGCCGATTTGCGCGAGATCGATTCCCATAGGCGATAGGTATATGCCGGTCCATCGATGAGAGAAGCGGTTTGTGTATCCTGGCGCACTGTGGAGCGTACCGCGCGTCACGGCGGCAGCTCAACCGATTGCAGGAACTATTGTGTCTTGCGTAAGCCTGCAGGACCCCGATAAAAGCGCGTTTCTTGTTATAGTAGGCAAGAGGATCTTCTGCTAGAGAGAACATTATTAGGCCAACCACAGTTGGCAGGCTGTTCAGTAGCAGCAGCCAAGCAATGGTATGTATATTCGTGGTCGGGTTTGTGTGAAGGTTCAAAAAACCTTTTCCGTTTTTATTATCATCAATTTCAATGCAAATTCTTCTTTATTTTGTCAGCAAGAGACCAAGACAAGTGCAGCATAGCACAAAAACCGATCGATTTAATAATACATTGTAAAAATTGTTGCTTTACTGATTCGATTCGTTCTGGCTAGTTGTATTGAGAGTAAGGTGTAAGAACTTCTCAGATTATTAGTGCAAGTTGTAAAATGGTCTTGGAAATATTTGCTAGATATACGAGTATGATGCAATTGTGCATCCGTAGGTCCGCCTTTGTATAGAGGTTAATTATAGGGTCTAGGAGCATATCAGGCCACAGAATGCTACAGTTGATACCTGTCCGTCGCATAACGCACATATCACGCAAATTATTAAGTAGGTTCGACTACTTAATACTGTTTTTTAATAATTGCTTGCTAAAATTCAGTTCCGGTGTCAGTGACTCCCTCATGTACTTAAGGATGGCCAAACCGTTTGAAGTGTACTTATGTCTGTCTCTAAGGTACAATACTGCACATTCATCACATCATGTGAATACTGCATCAATGACACTTCGTATTACCTGTCTTTTCTTACCGGTGCAAGAAATCCATCTATATAGATTTGAGTATTTAAGCTTGTTTAGCAATCTTAAGTGGTTCAATTTATCAAATATCGTAGACAAAATCAAAGTAAAGGCAGACGGAAGTGTCGTGTATACAGGAATCACTACGTACTGTGTGAAAAATTGAGGGAATGTTGCACTCTTGTATGATCTGCAGAATGGTAAAAACAAACGCTCAGCTGGAACAGTTAAAAGCTTCTAAAAATTGGAAAGAATATAATCTAAAGTGAGGCCGCACTTTGTAGGCAGTTGTTTTTTGCCTCCAAAATATGTTCTTCAGTAAGAATGCTATATGGGTTGGTCAAGAGCGACTCGGAAAGCTCTTTTTCTTTTTCCTCTCTTTGTTTTTATACGCATCGTCACTATAATCACGACGCCTCTCTTCTCGCGTTCATGTTGCTGGATTTTACCTATACCAGGCGGTTAGTAGTATAGTGCCACAGTTCCAAATCATTCCAAACAACCAGCCATTCTTAATTTCTATTGTTGAGTCATATTATCCCGTCGGGCGCAACTGTTGTCGGTGGGGAGCCATCCGATGCAGATAGGTCTGCATTGACTTTCCGCTTCCTGCTTGACACACGACCGCCATTCTTAGCCACGGGGCAGTTTGTTCCGTTTCCCGTTGTCGCATATATTCTATACTACACGTCCAGAAAGCGGCGACACGGCAAAGAAGCTCTGTGACTATTGTTATATATGTAGAACAAGCATGTACCTATACCTACGTCTATATGTGCGCCTAGTTAAAATTAAGTTTATGTATATATATATATATATATATCTCACTCATTAGTAGTAGACAAACTCATTGTTTACTCGTTGTGGACAATGGCTTGTAATCTCGGAATCTGCGCTTAATTATATATATATATATATATATATATATATATATATATATATATATATATATATATTGGACGCTCAAATTAAAAGATACGCAACGACTCTGTGGTTATATATTGAAATCTTTATTTAAAAGTAATCAAAAGCCTACTGTTCCACTGTTTTACGAGTTGAAGGATTTCCAGAATCACTCAATAATGGATGTGGTCTGCCAGCCCCATACGCAGTCCCTTTTGCGGTTCGCTGAGAATTTTAGCGACCCACCGCGCGCTGTTCCAACGCTGGTCTCTATCTTCATTGATAGCACTCGCACTGTGGCACGCCGATCACCTTTTACCAGGGCATTCACCTTGTTGATCACGCTATTTTCTTACCGATTTGTCAGACATATATATATATATATATAGGTAGTTCAATAAGTTCTTAGAATGAAAACCAAGAATCTTCCAAATCATGTTTTTAAATTTATCTTATTTGATATACTCCTCGAGATGCTCAATACACTTTTCCCACCAAGATTTCAGAGCTTTTATACCTCTTAAGTAGAATTCCGCGTCTTTAGACTAAAAGTAGGCATTGACAGCAGCCTTAACCTCTTCATTGCTGGAAAAACGCTTTCCACCGAGACTATTCTTCAAATGTCCGAAGAGGAAATAATCAGAGGGGGCCAGGTCTGGAGAATAGGAAGGTTGTTCAATAAGTTCGAACCTCAGTTGGGCCAGTTTTGCCGATGCTTGCCGGGACTTGTGTGCAGGAGCATTGTCCTGGTGAAACAGGACAACCTTCTTCTGCAAAGCGGGCCGTTTCACGATGAGTTCTTGCTAAAGGCAGTCTAACAGTCTTGCCTAATATTCTCCTGTGATCGTTTTACCGCTCTCAAGGTAGTCGACCAGCATTATTCTACGTTGGTCTTAAAAAAACTGTAGCCATCACCTTTCCGGTCAATGCCGTTGTTTGCACCCTCTTCGGAGGTCCTTCATCAGGTGCACACCATTGGCAAGATGCTTCTTGGGTCTCGGGAGTGTAGTGATGGACCCAGCTTTCATCGACGGTCATGAATCTGCGCCAAAAATCCGACGGATTGTTCGACATCTTGGCCAAATTTCGCTGTGAAGCGAAAACAGGCGCGTTTTTTTGGCCTTGGTTGAGCAAATGCGGCAGCCATTTTTCTCTGAGCTCTTTCATCTTCAAGTTTTCGTGCAGGATGAAATCCACACTACCCAAACTGATCCCCAAGGCCTCCGCTATCTCCCTAATGTTCACTCGCTTATCTGCGGCAAAGATTTTCCGCACCTTTTCCACGTTTTCCTAATCAGTTGCCGTTTTTGGGCGTTTTGAACGTAGTTCATCCCGGTGCTCCTGCGACCTCTTTTTAACTCATTAATCCAGTTGGAAACAGTGGCAAAACATGGCGCAGAGTCACCGTACACCTCGTCTAACTCAGTTTTCACTTGGGTCGCATTCCAATCTTTGAAATAAAATGCTTGATAACCACTCGAAACTCTTTTTTCTCCATATTTCAAAATCACGCCCATACGTTGCACGGGAAAAGCAATCAAAACGAAATCGCAACGGCCAATCACCATAATATTTTGACTGCTGGCAGTCGAAAAGTTGCAGTTCCTAATAGCGGCGGAAAGCGCGCCAAAATTCAAATTCTAAAAAGCTCATTCTAAGAACTTATTGAACTACCTGTATATACGTGTGTACGACATTTTCTCCGATTTGGGCTATGAGTCCTCAAGATGCCTACATTGCACCATGCTATGTTCGCTCATGTTTATATCGTATATACATTATTTAATGCATATACGTCTACAAGATGTCAGGATGACGTTAAACTATATAGAAAAGCCAACCCTTAATGGTAATGCGCTGTTCTACACTTGGACACAGCAACCCCGAATAGGGTATTCGTGGACAGA